>JAEOAE010001826.1:0-64558 GCA_036365155.1 Meriones psammophilus
ATCTAGGTGTTCTTTATGCATGGTCCTTGTTGGAACAGGACCCCGCCCATATTTTTGGCTCAATTGGCCTCCTTGTGACGACCTCTCCCATCCAGGTATTTTCTATCTCCTGAATCTTCCATATTATTCCATGCTCTCTGCCCAAAATTTGGCTATGAGCCTATTCATCTGCTTCAGTTTTCTGCTAGGTAGATTCTTTCAGAGGCCCTCTGTGGTAGGTTCCTGCCCTGTTCCCTGTCTTCTTCCATTCCTGATGTTTATCCCATTTTTGCCCTTCTAAATGAGGATTAAGCATCTTCCCTAGGGTTCTTCCTGTTGTTTAGATCCTTTAGGACTATAGATTTTAGTATTTTTAAACCCTATATTATATGGCTAATATCCACATATAAGTGAGAATATAGCATGATTGTCTTTCTGCTTCTGGATACCTCACTCAGAGTGATCTTTTCTAGTTGCATCCATTTGCCTGCTTATTTCCTTGTTTTTAATTGCTGAATAGTATTGCATTGTATAAATGTGCCACAATTTCTGTGTCTATTCCTCGGTTTGGGAACATCTCAGTTGTTTCCAAATTCTGGCTATTGTCGATAAGTCTGTTATGAGTATAGTTGAGCAAATGTCCTTGTTGTATGGTTGATAATCTTCTGAATATATGCCCAGGGTTGGTATAACTGAATATTCTAGTAGCACTATTCACAATTTTCTGAGAAAGCACCAGATTGATTTCCAAAGTGGTTGTACAAGTATATATTCCCACCAGCAATGGAGGAGGGTTCATTTTTCTCCACATCCAGTCCAGCTTGTGTTGTAGATGATGTGATAGTACACATGAATAACACTAAAATTCAACTCCTACAGCTGATAAACAACTTCAGCAAAATGACTGAATACAAAATTAAATTTAAAAAAAAGTGAAGCCCTCCTGCATAAAGAAGACAAATGGACTCAGAAGGAAGTTAGGGAAACAAAACCCCTTCGCAAAAGCCACAAATAACATAAAGTATCTTGGTGTGATTCTAATCAAGCAAGTGAATGACTTGTATGAAAAAAAAAAAAGAACTTCAAGAAAGACATCAGAAGATCTCCCATTCTCCAGGATTGGTATGATTAACATAGTAAAAATGGCCACTCTACCAAAGAAATCTAAAGTCAATGCAATTCCAATCAAAATACCAGCACAACTCATTACAGAACTTGAAAGAACAATTCTCAGATTCATATGGAAAAACAAAAACCCCAGAATTGATTAAAAAAATGCCTGTACAATAAAAGATTTTATGGAGGTATCTTCATCCGAGATCTCAATTAGTACTATAGCGCAACAGTAATAAAAAATGGCATGGTACTGGCACCTGTACTTTAAATCTTAAAGGGGTGTGCATCTACTCATTAATCATTTTTATTAAATTATATCAATAAGCTGATGGGGGAAAAAAAACAAGTATAGGTGAATCACATGGTATCTCAGTTTCAGGCCCAGCTTTAGGGTGCTCAGACAGCCAATGCTGCCTTGGGCTATTGTTTCTGCTCATCAACCTTAAAACATCCCTGGCTTTTCTATTAACAGTGTACTTTTCTTAACTTTAAATTGTTCTCTAAGATTTTTTACATCAGAGCCATTAGCAAAACCATCTTCCCTGACCTTGTTAAACAATCTATTTTTCCAAATTTTTTCTAAGTGTAAGGGTCATTCCTAACAATCTACATCTATGACTCCTTTCAAGGGCAGTGTTTAATTCATTAATCTGCTCCAGTAACCATGTGAAAAGTGAACAAGCATTGTTAATTTTAAATGCCAGTGATATTGCCCAGTGATGGGCTAGAAGCCTCCTTAGAGTTTTCATACAACTCATGTTATGAGGAATATGGGCATCATAAGGGCAATGAGCAGAGATATGCTACATAAGAACACAAAGTCCTCCGGAAAATCAGTTCTTGGGATTATGCTTCTCCAAGACAAACTCATCATGACTATGCTCACAGGGGAGCCACATTCCATGAGTTCTACAGATGTTTTGCTGTTGCTCCTGCATGGTCTTGACAGGGCCAGGTAGCCAAAATAGTTTGCTTATAAATGGGTAAGGGGGGTGACATTAGCTCAGGCCCTGGGAAGGAGAATTCAGGGTATTGCATGGGCTGTACTAGCCTGGAGGACCAGATAACATGGAAGGACTGAAGGATTGCTGGGAGAAAATGGCAAGTATGTTTGATTTGGTATGTTAACTAGGAACCTCTGCCATTAGTTCCAGGTTTGAATCCTACTTCTATGGTAACCTAAACTTCAGAGAGAGAAGCATGGTCTCCATTGGATAATGATTATCAAGTGAGCCCACAGGGAAGAAAAGTTGTAAAGACAAAGATTCGGTTTTTCTTTTTTTTTTTCTATATATCTTCTTTTATTTCTTTGAGGGAGGGTGGTTACTCAAACTGACTCAAATTTTTGCTCTCTTCTTTTGTTTTTCTTACTATTTTTTATTTTATTAATTGTTTTTATTTTTCAAAATTTATTCATTATATATGCTGATTGAAGCTTACTCCCTCAACTCCTAATGGTCCCATCCTCCCTCCATCTTCTCCCCAACCACTTTCCCTAGTCCATTCAAAAGTGGAGTTTCCCTCCTTTGTCATCCACCCATACCTTATCTACCCATCCCTTTAAAAACAGGGAAATAAAATTTCTGCTCTTATTTCTTCTTCATTGGCCACTGTACTCACCTCAGAAGATTTTATACCATGACGATTGCCTTCAACCTTACTGTGAAATAAACACTAGGTATAACTCATTTTAAAGAATCCGACCCCAAGACACTCTTTGGTTTACCATCTCACATCCAGAAACGTGAAATTTGAAATGCTATGAAGTCTGAAACATTTTATCACAAGCATTTCAGAGAATGTGATTCTCTTGCTGTCTGGATGGCTGTTTCCCACCAACCCAGAAAGTCATGAGGGGCAGAAGATGAGGTATAAGGCTTGGAAGACCCACAAGCATAACAATGATCAGAACACTCGGGGAACCACCTCAGAAAGTAAGTTCAACTTTAATTCTAGAAAACAGAGGGTATGTACCCCTTGGGGAGTGACTGGGATTCTCTAAGGATAGGTGTAGATAATTGTTTAAAACTGGGCACTTCAAGGATGCTTGATTTGCATTAAAAAGCACATTCCTATAATATGAACAAGAACATGGAACCTAATTATCCTATATTTGAAGGGAGGGGAGAGGTAACAGGGATCTGTGTCAAAGGCCATATATCAAATTTGGTTGGTGGCATCTATGTCTAAAGACAGTCTCCAGATGATGTCAGGCAGAGAAAACTCAACCTTGCCATAGTTATACAACTAGGCCAGCAGCACGGTCATACATAGAAGAGAAAGCCTCCTCCCTCACATCTCAAAATTCAGTCTGGGTTGGTATGGTTTTCAATAGAAGCCCTGGAACAATAGGTATGTGTACAGAAAGAAACTGCTACAGGCTACCACTGTTGTGATGCTCTCAGAGAACTCCCTAGCTGGTGTTAGTTCAACATTCCCTACATATTCATTCAATGGACTAAAAGTTTCTTGTGTAAACTGAGGCAATTGAAAACAGTAAATGTTGAGAATCAGGATTATCAATAAGTCTTCCCTAAACACCTTATTATATAATACTGTTGCATGTAATTGATATTCACCATTCATTGTATTCTTTTTAAAAATAAGTTTATTTACTTTAAATTCCAATTGTAATCCCCTCCCTTCTCTGCCCCATGACTACCCTCCATTCCTATTGTCCCTATTCCTTTCCCCTTCAGAAAAGGGAGGTCATTTCCATTGAGCTAGTTTTACAGTTCTGTTGGATCTCAGTGGACCAAAGAACACAAAGGCCTTTCCACATTGCTTATAATCACAGAATTCCTCTCCAGTAAGGATACTTTTATGATGAAGATGACTCTAGATTTGTGCAAGTCCTCACCATTTTAAAACATTCATAAGTTTTCTTTCTAGTATGAATCCTTTCATGATGATGAAAATTATACAAATATAGAATGGTTTCACCATGTTAAAAACACTCACAGGCTTTCTGTCCATTAGGATTTCTTTCCATGAAAGATGATTTTTCTGAAGTCCAAAGTTTTTTCACATTGGATGCAGGCAGACATCTTTCCAGTATGTGTTCCTTTATGTATTAAGAGATGTTACATGCAAAGGCTTTACCACATAGTATATTCATATGGTTTCCTCCAGAATGTGTTGTTGTCTTAGAAGATGACTGTTACTTGCAAAGGTTTTATTATCACAATCAAATTACCCTCCACAAGGTTTTCTGTTCCAGTGTGTGTTCTTTTGCAAGGGCTTTATCTTATACTGTGATTACTGTTGACTGTTTTGTGTAAAGGCTTTACCACACTGGTTACATTCATAAGGTTTCTCTCCACTGTGTGTTCTTTTTTTATGGATTAAGAGAGCACTCCACTGTGTTTTGTAAGAGAGAAAAGGCTTTACCACACTGGTTACATTCATAAGGTTTCTCTCCAGTGTGTGTTCTTTTATGGCTTAAGAGAGTACTGTTTTGTGAAAAGGCTTTACCACACTGGTTACATTCATAAGGTTTCTCTTATGGCAGTGTGTGTTCTTTTCCAGTGTGTGTTCTTTATGGCTTAAGAGAGTACTGTTTTCTGCAAAGGCTTTACCACACTGGTTACATTCATAAGGTTTCTCTCAAGTGTGTGTTCTTTTCTATGGATTACTTTTGAGATGACTGTTTTCAAAAAGCCTTTACCACAAAGGTGTGTGTTCTTTTTGACCACAAAGGTTACCATTACATTAAGGTTTCTCTCCAGTGTGTGTTCTTTTATGGTTTAAGAGAGTACTGTTTTCTGAAAAGGCTTTACCACACTGTTTACATTCATAAAGTTTCTCTCAGTATGTGTTCTTTTATGCCGCATGAGATGACTGTTTTTTACAAAGGCTTTACCACATTGATTACATTTTAAAAGACTTCTCTCCTGTGTGTATTCTTTTATGCCATATGAGAACAGTGGTATAGGGGAAGGCTTTCCCACATAGAGTGCATTTAAAAGGTTTCTCTCCAGTATGACTAATTTCATGCCTGCAAAGAAAATTGGCACATGTGAAAGATTTACCACAGTCATTTCATTACACTAATAAATATATTTTTATCTAAATGAATTAATTTTAAAATTCAGTCTAATGGTAAAGAAGAATAAAATTTTAAAGTTTTATCACTTTATTTACATTCACGGTATTCCCCTTCATTATGGGTCTTTTTGAAGATCCCTGTGATGGTAAGAGCATTTGTTATGTGGATTAGCATCATTTTTCCATAAGAGATTTTCTCAAATATATGAAGAGTATTGTAAGAATTCAAAGTTTTACCACAGCAATCCCATTCACAAATTTTTATACTGTATGAATGATACTTCATTTACAAAGTGAGCAAGACAAGCAGAAGAAGTTCCAAATTCCTAGTATTCATAGGTATTTTCAGCAATATGTGTTTGCTGATGAATTCTCAGTGAAGTTTCAAAACCAATTAACAGTAACCATTTATCACATTCACAAAAATTTACTCAAAGTGGGGACTACTACAAAATCAATTGTTCTTGGAGAAAGATAGGGACACTGCTTCTTTCAATATCCCTATGCTCATGTGTCTTAAATACATTTTGACATATGATATAACTATTTAATTTAAAAAATTAATAAGGATTCCCACATTGAATTAACACAGTTTGTTTTTTGTTCATCATAGATATGTCATATAGGGATTAATGTTTCTCCACAAAAATATTCTTGATTTTCATAAGCTGCTTATTTGACTAAACTTTACAATGTTACTGCATGAAAATGAGTAACACTGGTTCTACTATGAAATATTTGCTTATTAGTAGGTTTTGGACACATACTGATCACCAATTCAGTGTGCATACCTCTTACAATATCTGAGTATATAAAATGAGACTAAACAGATTGGCAGTTCAAGTCAGTAGCTGTAATATCCATATGATTCAAATGGTATTTTTGTTACAATGTTATTTTATTTTCTTCTATCTTAGGAGAGTGCCTTGTAAACACAAATCAGATACCTGACATTTAAGTTCATGGAATTGTGAGATTTTAATGATCATCAGTACACTTAAAGCAGTGCTGTTTTACACTGTTGCTTTTTTTTAAAACTTCCAGGACACAGCTATGGGGTGCTGGTACATGTCTTTAATCCCAGTGCTTGTGGAGGCAGAAGCAGGCAGATCTGTGTGATGTTAAGGTCAGGCTGGTCTAACAAGCAAGTTTAAGAAAGCCACAGATACACAGAAAAAAAACTATTTCAAAAACAGAAAATAAAAAAGCCTGTAAACAAACAAACAAAACACAACAAAAAAACAAACCCAGCAAACATTAAAATTTCTTAAGATTTATATCTGTATCAACATGCACATAAAGTTACCTTTTATTACTTGTAGAACTTTGAAAATGTTCTTCAATATTATGTTCATCCCAATTGTAGCCTAAAATATAGTACCAGAAAATATATATTATTGGAAATATCATGTTATTATTAAGGCAAAACTTAAATCACTATCTTCTTGTGACCCTTAGAACCATGCCTGATTTATTCACTTCATTCCTCCTCATTCTCAATTGGAATTACAGAAGAGAATCAATAACAAAGTAAGAGTTGTCTCTTTATTTTAAAAGTGAAAGAAAATTTGCAGTCTTACCTATAGCAGTGAGGTTTTCACAGGTCTCTAGCATCACATCTTTGTAGAGTTGCTTCTGGGAAGGTTCCAGCAAGGCCCACTCTTCTTGGCTGAATTTCACATGCACATCATTGAAGGTCACTGAATTCTAAAATATACCATACATTTGTACAACAGAAAGAGTAGCAACAGTATAAATTTATACTTCATTGTAATATAATCATATATTTCTTGTGTTTCTTCAATTTATTTTCTGACACAGAAGTGCTAGTGTTAGACAGTTGGGTTCTGTGCATCAGGTGAAGGAGGGAAGAAGAAAAAGCCTAAAGGTTAGATTGTAAGAAATAAAAAAAAAACGTTTTAAAACCAAAAACCTGAGTTTCATTAGTTTATAAGACATGAATATAAAGTAGCTATTAGTTGGATTCTTGAGTGATCTATGAATCATCTTCAGTTACTTCAGTGGGTGAGGTCAGGACCCTGTCATAAGACAGGTGGAAGGAAAAACACAATCATGACATTTTTATCTAGCAACAAATGAGATGGGGCTCCAGGGACAGTGAACAGAGTGGGTGACATCAGTCAAAAGACAACATGGCACTGAATATTATGTTTTGACCAGGGATCAGAGATGTGGAATATCAGTATATGAAAAGGGGGTTCATATATTTGTGGAAGGGAAAGTGGACTGCAGTGAATACATGGATAAAAATAATGTGAGTGGCAAGCAACAATAATCATAACTGATAACATCAAATTTTGAGTGACCAGAGAAAAGAAAAGGAATAGAACACATGATTATTATTTGATCATTGTTTTGTATATTCTCTTTTCTAAGTCATGTATAGTCTATATTTTAAAATAAAGATTAAAACTTTTCTATTAAAAATGAAGTGTTAATATTATCACTAAGTCATTTTAGAAGAAAACTGAATAATGAAGTTTTAACTGTATCATATTTGAACTTTTTGAATAGGATATAGCTTTGGAATAATCATGGTAATTAATGGGACAAAGACAAACAGAGAGAAAAGTGCAAAACAGAGACAGAGAGAGACAGAGACACAAAGAGAGAAATTAAGAGTTGAACAGTATTAAGTACACATCAGAGAAATTTATTAGCAGTTACTAACTATGAAAAATGATGGACAAGCTGGGTGTATTCTGTCATGCCTTTAATTCCATCACTCAGAAGGCTGAGGCAGAGGCAGGTGCATCTTATTGAATTGGATGTCAGCATGTTCTATTCAAAGAGTTCCAGGACAGCCAGACCTATATAGTAAGACAGAGCCTCCCTAAAAGTCAATCAAACAAACACAAAATATTGAAATAACTCAGAGGTCTTTACTGAAGCTTCTACAAGGAATTATACATTCACTCCAGTTGTGTATTCATTTTCCAGAAATCTGCACTGCCCTAGCTTAAACTGTAACTTTAATAAGATTTTACTAAAAGGGAATGCATGTTTAAACAGCTAAAAATAGAAAGGTGAAAACAGCAATAAAAATGATAATCTTAAATAAGCAACATAAGGCAGGAGAGACAGATCAGCAGTGAGGAGCTCTTGCTGCTCTTACAAATAATTGGTCTCAAATGTCAGTGTTTAACTGGGACCCACTACTGTCAATTGCTATAAGTTCATGAGTTCTGAACACATCATTAGACTACTGTGACGATCAGGCACACAAGAGGTTCATATTCATGACTACAATCAAAATACTCGTATTCAGGAAAAATTAAAAACAAATTCCAGATGGCAGACCTGATTGCACACTGTGTCTGATCAGGGGGGTAGCAGAGACTACACAGTGACAAATAGTTGGAATTGTTGGCCTCCAAACACCATTGACTGTGTTTACCAGGTCATAAGAAATCCAATGATGAGTAAAACAATTGGGTTCAACCTCAGAGCACCCAGCTAATCCCTGAAAAATTTCCTGGGATGTTTTGGCAGGAGTAAGGTTTTCAAGGAAATAGATCCAAGAAGTGTGTCCTGATCACCTTCCCAGGCTGAACTGTGCACCCCAGGCACCAGAGACTGGGAGTCCCAGTCTCAAGAAAAACCCCACAGGGAAGGAAACAAGTGGGACTGACTGAATGTCACCCAGTCTATCCCTGGAAAATGTCCTGCAGACTTGCAGGTCCACAGCAGCCAGCCCTGAGTGGGCTCCAGCCACCAGACCCATACAACATGACTCTCCATCACAGACAGAACTGTGTGCCCCAGGGCACTAGAGGATGGGTTTCCCTGTTGAGAGAAACCCCCACAGGAGGGAAACAGCAGGTCCCAGCTTAGAGCACTCAGCTGACCCCTCCCACCACCACTACCACCACCATACAAGAATGGGTTCTCAGGAAAAAGTTCTCAGGTTCCTGTCCAGTCACCAGCTTGGAGCCACCATTCACAAGCAAGTGCCTATGCACTCTACACCCCCCAACAGTACAGACTGGGTATTTTCTGTTGGGAGAAAACCCAAAGTTGGGGGGAAAATATCTGGCCCCTACTCAGGCCAGACACTTTTCTAGCTCCAGAAAAGTTTCTGGTTATCCACAGGCTCCAGACTCTAGCCTCCTGCTGTACACATGAGAGTGGTGCTCACCTGCCACTGATTACCACCTGGGTACTGGGGCACAGAGCTCCAAACTCAGACCTACAGAAGCCTGGGTTCCCAAGATCAACCCCAGATACAGCTCCAAAGGACAACCAGTTATCCCTAACTAAACTGACCAAACCATGGGGCACCCAGATTACAGCAGCAGTTCACTAAATTTACAGCAAGAAACCCAGCAGCAGGGCAGCTGTCTCCAGAACTTCTTTGGGTGAGAGGATAGCCCCCTTTACTAACAAAGGCAACAATTACTACTCAGGTCTGTACACCTGAGATGAGCTGTGGCAATTCCTGAAAAACACCTGCCTCTCAGTGACGATACCTAAAAAACGGAGGAGAGCTCCTTTGGGAAAAAAAATCATCTTCCTGCCAAGGGGTTTTGACCCACCACAGGATTCCAGGAAGTACCAGAAACTAACACCCAACACCTAAGATATCCCAGTGGGTAGAGGCCAGCGTAAAAGCTCAACCAACAAAAGACAAAGCAATATGGCATCTCCATCAGGAGCAAGCAGCCCTGGATACCCAGCATAAAGACAATTTCAGGCCAATCTCTCTTATGAGCATTGATGCAAAAATACTCAACAAAAATACTTTGCAAACCCAATACAAAAACACATCAAAGATATCATCCACTACAACCAAGTAGGCTTCAGGCCAGGTATGCACTGTTGGTTCAGTATACAAAAATCCATCGTTATGATCCACCATATTAACAAATTGAAAGAAAAATAAATACATGATAATCTCCTTAGTTTCTGAAAAAGCATTTGAAAAAATCCAGCATCCATTCATGTTTAAAGTATTGGAGAGATCATGGATACAGGGCATATACCTAAACATAGTAAAGATGATATACAGCAATCTTATAGCCAACATCAAGCTCAACAGAGAGAAACTTAAAGCAATCCCACTGAATTCAGGGACAAGGCAAGGCTGCCCTCCTCCATATCTCTTCAACATAGTTCTCCAAGTCCTTGCTAGATTAATAAGACAATTAAAGAAGATCAAGAGGATATAAATGGGAAAGAAAGAAGTCAAAGTATCACTATTTGCAGATGATATGATCATATACCTGAGTGAACCCCAAAAATTCTACCAGGGAACCCTAAAGCTGACAAATACTTTCAGCAATGTGGCTGGATACAAAATCAACTCAAAAAATCAGTAGCCCCCTGTATACAAAAAGACAAAAGTGCTGAGAAAGAAATTAGGTAAACAACACCCTTCACAATAGTCAAACAGGACATAAAGTACTTTGATGTGACCCTAACCAAGAAAGTCAAAGACTTGTTTGAAAAAATTCAAGTCTCTAAAGAAAGAAATAGAAGAAGATATCAGAAGATGGAAAGATCTCTCATGCTCATGGCTTGGGGGATTAACATAGTAAAAATGGTCCTTTACCAAATGCAATTTACAGATTTAATGTAATTCCCATTCAAATTACCAACACAATTCTTTACAGACCTTGAAAGAAAAATTCCCAACTTCATGTGAAATAACAAGAAACCCAGAATTGCTAAAACAATCTTCCATAATAAAAGATCTTCTGGAGGTATCTCCATCCCTGATCTCAAGCTGTACTATTAGAGCAACAGTTATAAAAACTGCATTGTACTGGCATAGAAACAGAATAGTGGATCAACAGAATTGGACAGAAGTCCCAGAAATAAACCCACACACTATGGACACCTGATTTTTTACAAAGATGCCAAAACCATACAATGGAAAAAATGATAGCATTTTCAGCAAAATGTGCTCGTCTAAATGGATGTCTACATGTAGGAAAATGCAAATAGATCCATATTTATAACTCTGCACAAAACTAAAGTTCAGATGGATCAAAGACCTCAGTATAAAACCAGACATAATAACCCTGTTAGAAGAAAAAGTGAGGAAGGGCCTTGAACTCATTGGAACAGGAAACAACTTCTTGAACAGATCTTCAACAGTACAGGCTCTAAGAGCAACAATCAATAAATGGGACCTCATGAAACTGAAAAACTTCTATGAGTCAAAGGAAACTGTTGTCAAAACAAAATGACTGCCTACAGATTGGGAAAGTATCTTCACCAACCCTATATCTGACAGAAGGTAAATACCCAGTATTTATAAGGATTTCAAGAAGTTAAACACCAACAAATCAAGTAACCCAAATTAAAAAATGGGGTACAGATCTAAACAGAGAATTCTCAATAGAGGAATATAGAATGGCAGAGAAACACTTAAAGAAATGTTCAACATTCTTAGTCATCAGGGAAATGCAAATCAAAATCACCCTGAGATTTCACCTTACACCCATCAAAATGACTAAGACAAATAACTCAAGTGACAACCCATGCTGGATAGGTTTTGGAGAAAGGGGAATCCTCCTTCATTGCTGGTGGGAATGTAAACTTATACAACGACTTTACAAATCAACCTGGCACTTTCTCAGACAATTATGAATAGCGCCACCTCAAGAACCAGCTATACCACTCCTAAGCATATATCCAAAAGGCGCTCAAGTATACAACAAGGACATCTGCTCAATTATGTTTGTAATAGCTTTACTTGTAATATCCAGAAGCTGGAAACAGAACAGATGCCCCTCAGTGGAGGAATGGATACAGAAATTGTGGTATATCTATATGATGGAATACTACTCAGCAATGAAAAACAAGGAAAATGTGAAATTTGCAGGTAAATGGTGGGAAGTGGAAAAGATCATCCTGAGTGAGGTATCCCAGAAGCAGAAAGACTCACAGGGTATATACTCACTCATAAGTGGATATAGTATATAAAATATAGGATAAAGATACTAAAATCTGTACACATAAGGAAGTTAATCAGGAAGGAGTATGCTGGCTAAGATGCTCAAACCCCATGCAGAAAGGCAAAGAGGATGGACATCAGATGAGGGAGAATACATGGACAGGACAGGAGCCTACCACAGAGGGCCTTTGAAAGGCTCTACCCAGCAGGGTATCAAGGCAGATGCTGAGACTCATAGCCAAACTTTGGGCAGAGTACAGGGAATCTTATGGAAGAACTGGGAGATAGTAAACCTGGAGAGGACAGGAGCTCCACAAGGACAGTAACAGGTCCAAAAATTCTGGGAACAGGGGTCTTTTTGAAACTGATATGCCAGCCAAGGACCACTCATGGAGATGGCCTGAAACCCCTGCACAAAAGGTAGCCTATGGCAGTTCAGTATCCAAGGGTGCTTCATAATAATGGGGACAGAAACTGTCTCTGACAGGAACTCATTGGCCTGCTCTTTGATCACCTCCCATTGAGGGGGATCAGCCTTCCCAGGCCACAGAAGAAGACAATGCAGCCACTCCTAATGAGACCTGATAGACTAGGATCAGAGTGAAGGGGAGGAGGACCTCTTTATCAGTGGACTGGGAAAGGGACAGGGGTGGGAAAGTTGGAGGGTGGGATTGGGAGGGGAGGAAGGAGGGAGGTACAGGGGGATACAAAGTGAATAAACCAGTTATTAATAAAAATTTAAAAAGAACAAAATAAAATGTTGAAAGATTTTTTAAAAACTATGCTGTTACACATCTTTCAAACTTTGAAAATATTGCCTGATATCAGTTATTGTTCCTAAATAAAATAAAAATAAATAAATAAATAAATAAACAAATAAATAAATAATGAGGAAGAATACTTCATACTCAACAAGAGAAAATTCCACAAAGATGGCATCTGTATTCTGAGCAACAATGCCCCAAATACAAGGACACCCACATTTGTAAAATAAACATTAATAAAGCTTAAAGAACATATCAGTTACCATACATTAATAGTGGGAGAGGTCAACATGTCACTATCATCAAGGGACAGAGCAATGGAAAAGGACTTAAACTGAGAGATAATGACACAAATGAATGTCATGAATCAAATGAACCTAACAGATATCTAGAGAATTTTTTAACCCAAACAGAAAAGAACCTATCTTCTTTCAGCACCTCATGGACCCTTCTCCAAAACTGAACATACAGTAGGTCACAAACCAGGCCTCAACAGATACAGCATGATTGAAATAATATCTTGTATCCCATCAGACCATGATGGACTAAAGATGGACCTCAACAATAACAGAAATAACAAAAAGCCTATACACACGTGGGAACTGAACAACTCCCTACTGAATGAAATCTATGTCAGGGAAGAAATGAAGAAAGAACGTCCTACAATTCAATGAAAATGAAGGTACCTCATACCCAAACTGCAATGAAAGCAGTCCTAAGAGGAGTTTTAATTGCACTAAAGGCCTTCATAAGCTATTGGAGACATCCCATACAAGCAACTGAATGGCACACTTGAAAGCCCTAGAAAAAAGAATCAGACACAGTCAACAGGAGTAGACTGCTAGGACTAACCAAACTCAGGGCTGAAATCAATAAATTAGTAACAAAGAGAATAATTCAAAGAATCAACAAAACCAAGAGCTAGTTCTTTGAGAAAATCAAATACATAGACAAACGCGTAGTCAAACTAAGTAAATGGAAGAAAGACAATCCAAATCAACATTCTGAAAGGAAGGGAGAGAGAGAAAATCCAAAGAACTGAGACACTGAGAAAATCAAAAGAACCATTATATCTTATGTCAAAAACCTATATGCCGCAAAGTTTAAAAATCTAAATGAAATATACAATTCTCTTGTTAGATTCCACTTACCAAAGTTGAATCAAAATCAGGTAAAGATATTAAATAGTCTTTTACTGCCTAAGGGAATAGAAGCAGCCATCTAAATACTTGCAACCAAAAAAAGCCAAGAGTGAGATGATTTCAGAGCCAAATTCTACAAGACCGTCAATGAAGAGTCAATATTGATATTCCTCAAATTATTCCACAAAATAGAAATGGACGCAACATGACCAAACTCCTTTTGTAAGACCACAGTCACCTTGATAAATCCTCAAAGACCCCCAAAAAGAAAGAGAACTTCAGACCAATCTCTTTTATGAACAATGATGCAAAAATACTCAATAAAATAATCACAAACCAAATCCAAGAACATATCAAAGATATCATCCACCATTACCAAGTAGGCTTCATCCCAGGCATGCAGGGATCGTTCAATATAGGGAATCTTAATCTGTCATATAAACAAATTGAAAAAAAAAAAAAAAAAAAAAAAAAAAAAAAAAAAGGATAATTTCCTTAGATGCTGAAAAAAACATTTGACATTATCCAACAGTTATTCTTGTTTAAAGTCTTGGAGAGACTGGGGACAGAGGCACAGATCTAAAAATAGTAAAGACAATATACAGCAATCCTATAGCTAACATCAAACTAAATGGAAAGAAAGTTAAATCAATTCCACTGAACTCAGGGACAAGACAAGGCTACACACTCTTTCCAAATCTCTTCAGTACAGTACTCAAAGTCCTATCTAGGGCAATAAGACAACTAAAGGAGATCAAGGGGATACAAATTGATAAGGAAGAAGTCAAAATAGTGCTATTCACATATATGATAGTATATAAAAGTGACCCCAAGCATTCTACTGTAGGGAACTCCTACAGTTGAAAAACACTTTATCAAAGTGGTTTGATATAAAGTTAACTCAAAAAACAAAATCAGTAGCACTCCTGTATGCAAAAGACAAATGGACTAAGAAAAAATAAGGAAAACAACACCCTTCACAATAGGCAAGAAAAAAAAAAACATAATGTATCTTGGAGTTATCCTCAACAAGCAAGTAAAAAACCTGCATGAAAAAAAAAAAAAAAAAAAAAAAAAAAAAAAAAACAACTTTAAGCCTCTGAAGAAAGAAATTGAAAAAGATACCAGAAGATAGAAATATCTCTCATGCTCATGGGTCAGTAGGATCAACATAGTA
This sequence comes from Meriones psammophilus, assembly GCA_036365155.1. NCBI lineage: Eukaryota > Metazoa > Chordata > Mammalia > Rodentia > Muridae > Meriones > Meriones psammophilus. The sequence goes on from JAEOAE010001826.1 coordinate 15,148, forward strand.
AAAATTACTATCATACCAAAAACAATCTATAGATTAAATAACATTCCCATCAAAATATCAACACAATGCCTTAAGGAACTTGAAAAAACAATTCTCAGCTTCATATGGTAAAATAAAAAAGGCAGAATAGCCAAAACAGTCCTGTACTATAGCAGATCTTCAGTAGGTATCACCATCCCTGATCTCAAGCCCTACTATAAATCAATAGTAATAAAAAACTTCATGGTACTGAAATAAAAACAGAATGGTGGATGAATGGAATTGAAGTGAAGACCCATAAATAAACCCACACACCTATGGACACTTGATTTTTGACAAAGAAGCCAAAACCATGCAATGGAAAAAGGACAGCACCTTCAACAAATGGTGCTGGTCTAACTTGAAGTTTACATGTGGAAAAATGAAAATAGATCCATATTTATCACCCTGCACTCAAACTGCAGTCCAAGTTGTTCAAAGACCTCAACATAAAACCAGATACACTAAATCTGTTAGAAAAAAAATTGGGAAAGATCCTTGATCTCATTGGCATAGATGATAACTTCCTCAACAGAACACCAAGAACACTTGCTCTAAGATAAAGAATTAATGACTAGGATCTCATGAAACAAAAGGCTTCTATGAAGCAAAGAATTCTGTCAATAGAATAAAATGACCACCTACAGCCTGGCAAAAGATCTTCACCAACCCTACATACAACTGAAAGAGCTAATAAACAATATATATAAAGTGCTGAAGAAATTAAACTCCAATAATCCAAAAATCCAATTTAAAACTGGGGTACAGAACTATACAGTGATTTCTCCACAGAGGAATATCAAATGGTGGACATTAAATGCTCAATATCTGTAGTCATCATGGAAATGCAAATGACAATCCATCTTCAACACATCATGGCTAAGGTCAAAACCTGAATTTGACAGCAAGCTAGTGATAATGTGGAGAAAGAGGAATACTCCTCCATTGCTGGTGGGAGTGCAAATTTATACAACCACTTTAAAAATCAATCTGATGCTTTCTCAGACAATTGGAAATTGTGTTACTTCAAGACCCAGTTATACCATTCCTGGGCATATATCAAAAAGATGCTCCACCATTCAACAAAGATATTTGCTCAGCTATGTTCATAGCATCTATATTCATAATAGCCAGAATCAGGAAACAAACTACATGTCTCTCAAAAGAACCATTGTTTTACAGAAATTGTGGTACATTTACACAGTGCAATGCTACTCAGGTATTTAAATACAAAAAAGGAAACCATGAAATTTTCAGGCAAGTGGATGGAACTGGAAATGATCATCCTAAGTGAGTTATTCCAAAACCAGAAAGACATGCATGGTAATTTGTAAATGGATAATAGCCATAATACAGGATAAACATACTACAATCCACAGTCCTAAAGGAGCTAAATAAAAAAGAGGACCCTATGGAGGATGGTCAATTCTTATTCAAAAGGGCAAATAGAATCAGAAGTGACTGCAGAGAGGGAACAGGATGAGAGCTTAACATACATGTCCTCTGAAAGGCTCTACCCAGCAGGGGATCGAGGCAGATGCTAAGACTCACAACCAAACTTTGGGCTGAGCACAAAGAATCTTAGGAAAGAGTGGGAGGATAGAATGTAGAAAGACCCAGAGCTGGCAGGACCTCTATAAGAAGACCAACAAGGACAACAAATCTGGGCTCATGGGTACTTGCAGAAACTGATGCACCCACCACAAACCATTCATTAAGAGGACCTGACCCTGTTCAGATGTAGTTGAAGGCAGCTCAGTCTCCATGTGGGATCCATAGTAAGTGGGAAGATGCTGGCTCTGACATGGACTCTGTTGTCTGCTATTTGGTCACTTCCCCTTGGTGGAGGGGGGATTGCTATGCTACAGAGGAAGAGGATGCAGACAGTCCTACTGAGACATGATAGGCTGGGTTCAGATGGTAGGAGAGGAGGGCTCCCTGTATCTGAGCTATAGGAAATGGGATAAGGGTGAAAGAAGAATGGAGGGTGAGATAAGGAAGAGACAAGGGGAGGATTACAATTGGGATGTTATGTGAATAAATTTTTTTTAATTTAATTAATTAGTTTATTACAATTTTTTCACTTTGTATTCTTGCCATAGGCCCTCCATCATCTCCTTCCAGTCCCACCCACCCTCCTTCTTCTCCCCCTATGCCCTTTCTCTAGTCTCCTAATTGGGGAGGAACTCCTCCTCTTCTAGCTTATCAGGTCTCATCAAGGATGGCTGCATCATCTTCCTCTGTGGCCTTGAAAAGCTGCACCACCAAGAAGGAGGTGATCAAAGACTTGAGTTCATGTCAGAGAATAAATTAAACAAATTTAAATTAAAAATTAAATTAAATCAAATAAAGCAAACAAATAAAATTAAAAAAAAAAAAACAGGCAGGAAGAGTGTCACACACCTAAAATTCAATGACCCAGAAAGCTCAGATAGTGTTAGTGTCATGAATAAATGCCATCCTAAGAAATTAAATATACTCCCTGCTAAATTTCAAATGCAAGATATGGGTGAAGATCAGCACAAAAACCTATGCTTACATATACAAAAACAAAACAAAATAAAATAAAATATTTAAAAACCCTATATGCCAGGCTCAGCAGCCAATGATGGTGATGTTGATGCCAGGGATGTTGGCCTGAATTTAAGCCCAACACTCGACTGGAGTTAAAGCTGCAAGTTCAAAACCAGCCTGGTCTACATATAAACTTTCAGGACAGCCAGGGCTACACAGAAACTTTTTCTTCATTGTCAAAACAGAAACACCATCTTTCTGGGAGCTTTTTTGATTCAATCAAGTACGTTCTAACCAAATTCACTATAGGCTTATTGTCATCCCATGATGAAAATGTAGTCTAACTTCAATGATCCTAAAATTCTGCAATAGCTCATACATGGTTCAAATGTTCACAGTCTCTTCTGACACACAAGAGGATCTCTTGGGTGCCACATCTTGTAACATTGGAAGCAAGTTCCATCATTCCAATATAGATACACAGAATACCCCTTTCTCATTCTTGTAGAGAGGAATGTGTACATATATAGGGAAGAATGGAACAAGGAAAGAAGATCTACAAAGAAAACAACAAATCCTGATGCTGTTTGGAAAGGCTTAGATGGTCCTATCCATGAAACATCTCATACATCCCCAAGATTGCTTACTTCCATTCCCTATAGGCAACAATATATGGTAGGTGTCTCCTAACTTAGGTATCTAAACATCTTGTAGTGTTAAGATACAACTCAGTCTTCACCCTCACTGCTTCATGCAATGAAACTTTACAGTATCTTCATTGGTAATCTGACTCTGCTAAACACTGATGGCTGGCACCGGGCTGAACTGAAGCTACAAAGAAAGAATCTATTACCTTAAATTTTGCATCTTTCTTGTTTCTAGAACCAGCACAACATGTGTGAGCCTGTCAAATTGATTCTACATTGGGGTGGAAAAATTGGGATGGACCGTGCCACACTTGGACCACTTTTGGAGCAGGTTTTATATGAAGTTCCTTCCTGGCACTAGGAATCACTTTGCCTACTCCTTCCATTAACAGAAGAATTAGCAGTGGGGAGTATTACTGTGTGGACACCATTTTAAGCTTCAAATCCAGAGCTAGGACCTTCTCTTTGATGGTGATAATCTCCTTGAAAATTACTGTTTCTGTTTCAGCACGTGACTGCCATCTGAAGTTACCTACTGATGCTTTTCTCAACAAACCAAAGACTACATTTATTTCTGCTCCAGTTGTCTCTTTATTTCACTGTGGTCCTGAAACTCTCACTAACAATAACCATTCAACAGATTTAGTATCCCAAATAAGAAATACAGCCCATTATTTTTTAATTTTGCCTTATTCAATTCTCAGGGCATGAACAGAATAATTATGATTTTCAGCTAAAATATCAGACAAATGACCTCTAGCTTAATTTTCCATAGAGTCTATTGTCCACTGAAATCCTATGACATGGACTTCCTCTGTCTGCATTACTCTCAATACTCTGATCTTCTAGGTCCTACCAGAACAGCCAATGAAGCTCTGTGTACAGCATTGTAATGCTTTTGCCATCTTAAATCCTGATGTTTTCCACAGTCCTTAAAAAGAGAACATTCCAAGATTCTGTCCAGCAGTAAAATCACTCTTTGCATATAACTTTTTGTTCTAATTTGCTACTTTGTTGTTGTGACTAAATCCCCTAACTAAAAGCATCTCAGGTCATGAATGGGTTTATACGTTTAGTTTGGTACTGTCAGATCACAGTCCATCATTTTGGGAGCTTAGCATGGAAAGTCAAGCTTGAAGAAAATTAAGGCAAAAGCCATGGGCAAATGTTTCCTAGGTTGGTCTCTTGCTTAATCACTGTCTCATGCTCAGGTAGGTATCTTATGTAGCCCAGGCCCACTTACTTAGGGATATTGTATCTCTCAGTGGAAGAGCCTCCCCACATCAATCATCTATCAACACAATCTCTCACAGATATAGCAAACAACTTCTCTGATGAGGGCATGCCATTTATTGAGGCTCCCTCAGATGACTGCAGGCTTTGAAATGTTGACAACTGAAGCTAATGAGGACAAAGAGACAACAATATAGGAGAAAGTATTAAAAGCCTAAAAACAATGTGTTAATTTTATCAGTCACTTAAAAAGCAAAAACCGAGACATTGATGATTGCAACAACTTGAAAACACAGATATACCAAGAAATGAGGAGAGGCAAGCTTTTAAGATCAAGAAGAGAAAAGTAAAACTGCTTCTCTATATCAAGTCTCCAAATCAACAAAAACTAAAGGAATTATAGCATAATATAATAAATTTTCAGAAGGCAAAAATATGTGAAGGTCTATGACTTTCAAAAAAACAATATAGTTAGATTATAACTAATCAAATCACACAATATACATAGCACTCCTGTCAAAAGCAAACACAAAGATAGGCCTATAAATATAACATAGTCCTATAAGCAAATACAATAGGATTATAGATAAAATCAAAATCAAAGAAATCACTGGCCATTACTCAACTTGTGCAATCTTATTATTTCCTTTGGCAACAATAAAATATGTATTGGAGGTGGAGGGCTATTCCAATTGAAGATTCCATTAAAGCATACAAATGTTTAAATATAAGATAAATGATTTTGCAAAAGATACTGTTAAAAATTGAAACATATTCTTTTGATACTGATGAAAAGATATCTGTTAGAATCAGTGAAAGAATATTATTTTCTATGACTGATGATTGAAAAATATTTGTCTGCATCAGTTTAAGAAAATGTAAATCTTTTGTCAATTGGAAGAAAGCAGAATTTTAAAGAATCTGTCTCTGAGTTTGTATTATATGCTTAAACAACTTTTTGTCCTAATTGTTTTAACAACCAATATCATCTTCATGTATTTTGTTTTAATATTTTTTCTTTTGCTTTCAGCTATGTTTATATATTCAGGATGTGCTGTGGTATGTGGTATAAATAAATTCCATAAAGAAATCCAGGCAAAACATAATCAAACAATTGAAGAAACCAATAATACCTTAAATAAAGCCATGAAACAACAAACATTTGAGGGATGTGAGGCTTTGCTAGATTAGGGTGAATTCTGACATCTCTGGATAGCCACTTATTTATATTCAGTTTGTGATGTTAAACTCTGTTTTCTCAGTGAAGGGCCTAAAAATCTGTCTCTGATATATATGATCCAGGTTTTATAAAGAGCCTCACATAGACCTCAGGGTAGATTATTAGGCAAACCCTTTCCTGTTAAGAAAATTGTTCCAACAAGCATTTGGGAATTCCTAGAAATGGATCACCCTGGTAAGGATTTTGTCTTCAGCAGTGACTTTCAACTGTACTCAGAGATTTTTCCCCACATATAGGATAATTGAGTACTGTGTCCTCCTTCTTGTGATAGGACCATGCTATTGCATGGAAAATGAGGCATCATGGCACAATATTTAAGCCAAGGATCCTTGACCCCTAGACCCCAGAAAACCAAACATTCATCCTCAAAATTTGTCCCTCTGCACAAGGTTTATAAGTCCCTGACTTCAAACAAACATGTTGCAGGTGCATGCATGCTGGCTGGTTGTATGCCACCTGATACCATCAGCCTTCCATCACTGCCACTGAAATTCATCATTTATCCCCCTCTGGTCCTGCTCTCTGACCCACTGGGCCTGGGCCTCACTGGGTCTGTGTCTCACCAGGCCTATGTCTTGTTGCAAGTCAACCAGGCATGGGCTTTCACCTGTAACTCTGAGGTGAAAGTCCTCAGAGCAAGGCACAGCAGCTTAACTGAGAATGGTAAGACTTTTGTATGGTCATTGGTTCTGGAACACCCAAATTTCCACTACCACTGGTGATTTCATTCTAAAAAGAACTAGCTACCTGTAACAGTTAATAGAAAATTCTTTCCTCACCCCAGCCTAGTGAACATGAATGTTGCCCTAAGGTGGTCTAGCTGCCTTTGAGAGAAATGGAACCACCATTCTCCATCTGGAAGCTATTCTCCAGGCCTCTCCCAAATGGAGAATGACAGAATGAAACACATTCTGGAAATATGGAAATATAATCAACAAAGAAAGCAAAAACAAGCTGGCCATGGTCGGTGCACACTTGTGATCCCAGCACTTTGGTAGTTAGAGGCAAAGAGATCTCTGTGACTTTGAGGCCGGCCTGGTCTACAAAACAAGTCCAGGACAGCCATTGCTACACAGAGAATTCTAGGCTCAAAAAAAAAAAAGAAAATTTTTTAAAAAATGCAGAAACTCAGGGAATCCTGGAAATGAAAAAAATTTAAAGACTACAGCAAGGAAATACAGAGGAAAGGTTCACACAGAAAACAGAGATCAAAGAGATAAATTTATGCACTGAATACAAAATAGAAGAAATGGAAGACAGGTGTGTTTACATACTCCTTTAACATCAGAACTCAGGGATACAGAAACAACTGGACTGTTTGAGTTTGAGGCCATCCTGGACTACAAAGTGATTCCAGGACAGCAAAGGCTATAAAAAGCAATTTTGTCTGAAAATTAAACAAAACAAAACAACAACAAAAAAGAACAGTAAAAAGGATGAAATAAATACATGTGTCAAAGAAAATGTTAAATCGAAAAATTCCTACCACAAAACATCCAGGAACTCTAGGACATTATGATAAGAAAAAACATATTGATAATCAGATTAGCAGAAAAAGAATAAGATCAAAGGTCTAGAAGATATTTTCAACAAAATCATACAAGAAAACTTTCTTAACCTAAAAGAATAAGATGCCTATCAAGGCACAAGAAGCATAAAAAGTACCAAAGTGACTGGACCAGAAAGAAAAACCTCTTACAACAGAATAATCAAAACACTAAACATATAGAACAAAGAAAGAATATAAAAAGCTACAAATGAAAAAAAAACAAACCAAACTAACCAACCAATCAGACAAAACAAACAAACAAAAACCAACCAAGAAACAAAAAAGGCAGATCTATTGAATTAATCCTGTATTCTCATTAAAATGCTAGAAATTGAAGGTCTTAGACAGTGTGCTTCTGACTCTAAAAACTACAGAAGCCAACACAAATTACTAACTATGCCCAGAACCTTTCAATCAGCAAATGGAGAAAATAAGATGTTCCATGTTAAGGTCAAATTTAAACAATATGTATCTATAAATACAGCCCCACACAAGGTGCTAAAACCACCACCACCTCCCACCAAAATACCAAGATTAACAATCACTCTTCATTGATATCTCTTAATACCATTGACCCAAATTCACTAATAAAAAGACACAGACTCACAAAATGGATGATAAAACAAAATCCACCTTCTTCTAAATACATCAAACACAGCTTCACATCAAGATAGACATTATCTCAAGGTAAAGGGTTGGAAAAGATATTCCAAATAAATGGATTAGAGTATCAAGCTCATATATCAATTTTAATATCTAACAAAACAAACTTCAAAAACAACTAATCAAAAGATGGCAAAGGACATGAAATATTAAAAAAAATCCAGCAATATAACATTTCAATACTTAACATCTATGCCCCAAACATAAGAGCACCGGAGTTATAAAAGAAACTCTTCTGCAGCTTGCATCACATCCTAGCCCCCTCTTAAACTGATAGGGAAAGACTTCAATATATCACTTTCACCAATGGACAGGTCCTCCTGACCAAACTGAACAGATAAATGCTCCAGCTAACTAACAAAAAAAAACTAAACATACCCAAATGATGTTTACAGAACATCCACCCAAACACAAAAGATTGTTCCCTCTTCTCAGCAACTCATATATTCTTTCCCAAAATTGATGAAAACTTGAACAGTGGAAGTCTCAAAAGATATAAGAAACTTGCAATAACCTCCTGCATCCTATCAGACCACTAAGGTTTAAAGCAGCACATCACCAATAACAAAAACAATAGAAAGCTTACAAACTCATAGAAATTGAACAACTCTCCACTGAATAAAAAATGGATCCAAACTGAAATAAAGAAAGAAATTAAAGACTTTCTAGAAGTCAATGAAATAAATACACAACATATCAAAACTCATAGTACACAATGGAAGTGTTGACCAGAAGACAGTTCATATCACTAAGTACATTCAGAAAAATAATCAGAAAGATCTCTTAGTAGCAACTTAACAGCACACCTAAATACTCTAGAACAAAAAGAAATAAAAATAACTAAAAGGAGTAGACAGTGAGAAACTACTGAACTGTGTCTTCACTGGTAAAACCAAATGTTTCCACAGGAAAAAAATGGTGGATCCTATCAAAATTGATAATGATTAGATTTGAATAGTAGAGATCTCCTGAATAAGCAGAGGTAACTGTTCATCAGACAGCTTGGTCATTGAGTCCAAACAAACTTATAAAGACTAGTGTTTTTTTCTTCTTAAATAAAAAGATACTTTTGTTGTTTCATATTAAAAACAGTTAAGAGGTTTAAAATGTTTTAAGTAAATTCAAAGGTATAAACTTGTTTGAGTTGGAATAATTTTGAGTGAATATAACATATTTGAGCAGTGTGGTGATAGACAGTGCATTTAATCCCAGCAGAGACAAGCAGTTCTCTATTAATTAGTTGTTTTCTAAATTCAGGACTTACAATGACAGGGTGTTGGTGGTTCATAGCCTTAATCCCAGCATTTGGGAGGCACGTGCCTTTTCATACCACCTGGGAGGCAGAGGCAGGCACATAGGATTTACAGTGATTTTATTTAAAAGCTGCTTTTAAAAGGCAGGCTGAAAATCAAAGTGAATATCCTTTATTATCTAGAAATAAATACACTTTAAGGTATATTTGTAAACTTTCAAAGATTTTTTTAACTTTAATTGAGATATTATACTTTTCTATTTCCAAAAAAATCATTTTGCCCTTTAAAAGGCATAACATGCCTAAAAGGGTACAACCCTCATCCCTGAATTAGGGATGGGGCAGGGTTTTGATTTTATCTTTTCAGGAGAATAAAATCATCCACCTAAGAATATGGAGACCACTGGACACATGAAACTTCTGAAAAAAAATGGCAGATCACCAAAAGAAAATGTCAAAAGAGGAGTAAACTGGCCAACTGGCATCACTCACCTTCACGTTATCTCTTCTGTCTTCTACAGACATAAGTGCAAATTGTCTTTATGTGATTGCTAAAGAACAATCCAAAATCTCAATCTCGTATCAGAAAAGCCACCTGGTAAGAAACAGAAGAAAACAAAAAAATAAGGGATGATTCTATTGTCATGAATCTCATAATCTTCTGGCATGATGTGACTTCTATACTTACCACAAACTTCAATAATCAAGAATGTGTACAGTGTTTGTGAAAGAATAAGGAGTGAGAGAAAAAGGCAAAAACATAAGCCTAAAATATAGCCAAGTTTACATGAAAAGACCTAAGGAAACTCTAACATGAAAAATATGCAGTGGACCAGAGATACCTTTGATTGTTTATTTAATATAAACCAAATAAAAACAGATTTCACAACTCACACAAGACTAACTCACAGTGACACCTAAACTCTTATATTTCTGACCCTCCATCTACTACTAACCTCCTTTCCACAGAGCCCTTTTGTTCTGGAAGTGGAAAATGGAGGTGATCATAAAGATAAGCTATGGCTTGCAGTCCCTCATGTCCCCTTGTGGTTTCAGGCACATCCCAGCCCTGGCCAACACTCACACCCAAAACAATGTTGGAGAATAATTTAATGTTTCCTGATGCATGGATTATGTCACAAGATGTGGAATCTGCCCTATCCACTTACATAAAACCAGGCACACCTGCATCTTAGAAATTCATTTTGCACCCTGGAATTGAATTTCTCTAAAGAATGCTATTGTGCCTGGTGGTAGATGCAAGGTAAAAAATAAAAATAAAAATAAAATAAAATAACTAAGTATTGCTGAAGGATGATCACCACCAGCTCTTTTCTTCCAGTATCAAAACTATTTGTACAATTTTTACACAAAACCGTGTGTGGAATATGACATTCATCATTTCTAGAAATAAGATCTTCATTTTTCCAATCTATCTACTGCACAACAAAAGCAATGCCTGTGTGTTCACACTAAATAGTGATATTATAAGCACCACAGCTTTCTACTTCCCAGGCTGCATGGTCCCCTCCTCCCTGGACAATCAATACTTAGGAAGGGTCAGAGTCCAAGATTCTCTGCCCAGGTAACCACATGGAGAACAACAGAACCACAGTCTGAACCACAGTCCATCTCAGTCAAAGCAGATCAGGCTGTGATAGCTCAGTAGACCTGCTCTGCCTGGCCTGGGAACAATGGCCCCACACTCACCATGGTATGGCATGGCGACTCACTCATAGCTTCCTACAGCTACATCAAAGGAAAATCCATGAACAACCTAGTAAGCTACCTCTTGCTGGTGCTCCTGACTCCTAAGCCTACCCAGAGTCTTCAATTAGCTTGAACAATACAGCTGAGTCTCAGAACAGTAGTAGCTCCTCTACCAGTGGATCAAAGATCAAATGATGCAGATATTAGAGGCATTCTAGCTTTTCCCTAACCCCTATGGGCACACAAAACCCTAGTGTTGTTATAAAAGAATGAAAATCCCAATTGGTCGATTTTACCAATACAGACCCAGGAACCAGATACTGGGGAGAAAACCTGCTAGTTCAGAGAGGCAGAGAAAGCACCCATCTGACCCTGCTACTCACCTCACCTCTAAGAAGGAAAAGCTCCAAAAGCTCACCAGTTCAGATGACAGCTCAGGGGGGGATAGGCTAAAATAACCCAAGGCCAAAGGCTTTCTAGCTCAAAGCTCAAAAAGCTCAAATGCTACCAATCTAAAACTCCTTCCACTTTTACACTCTGTCTTAAATACATTTCAGCTGAAACTTCCACTCACTCTTTAATCCCTGTCAGCTGGTTTCTTGCTTTGCCTCTTGACCTAGGGTTAACATTATTAAATCCTGTGCACAGAGAGCTTTTGAATTAAAGGTATGTTCCAGGGCTGACAGAACTATCCCATAATCACCTGTTTAGAATAAACAGAAAATTCTTGGAATTAAGGTTTGTGTTAGGGCTCAACCATACCAAACAAAGCACAAGTTTTTACAGTTCACAATCTAAGGGATCACACTGGCATCAAATATCCTGCAACATCCTCATCTTGGAAATGTTTTAAAATACAGTCTTCCACTTTCTCAGGGCACCTGCTCATCTTCTAAAATACAGGTCATTTGTGCTGCACATTGCATTGCAGAATCAGTGTCCAGTGCAGTCATCTCTACCTCATAGTTCTGAAGTCCTTCAACCAAACTTTGTCGTCAAAGCCAAACAGTAACAACCATTAAAAAAAACACATGGCCATGAATTTGAAAGCAAAGAGTAGTTAATGGGAGCTCAATGAAAATGAGAAATAAAACAAAAAGGATATGGCTGTACCTAGGAATGTTGGAGTAGAAAGTTTAGTATAGATAGACAAGAGAACATAGTCAGACACAGGGAAATCTGGGACAGTCTAAAGTTGACATGACCCTGAGCTATGTGAGATGAGAGGAGAGAGGGAAGTGGAGAGCCAGAACAAAAGGCCAGGAGGATAAATGAAAAATGAAAAAGGCCAGGTAACCAAAACAGAATACATAAGGAAGGGAGGAGGGCAGCTCAACTCCTGGGCTAGATATCTGTCTTTGACACCCATACCTTGTAACAGGTAAGGACTGAGGGATACTGGGAGAACCTGACAGCCACATCTGCTTTGATTGTTAAGTAGCCACCCTAACAATTCATCCCAGCATTTGAGACGTAAAGTAGAGAGGAATGAGTAAGTTGAAACAATTTCAGTATAATCTCAAAAATTATTTTTAAAAGTTGAAAATGGCTTTATGGTCCAATATTCTTCAGGGAATTCAAGTATATTTTAGAGCACACAAAGTATTACTCACACCTTTTCTCTCAGGTTGTGCATTTTCAAATAGAGGGAGGGAAAAGCATTCCTGTTAGGCACTACAACCCCACTTTGTCCAGATCTTCTGTGTGTTTGAACTAATGTAAATGTAGAAATTTGCTTTCCAGAAACAAGTTCAGCAACTAATCAATATTCTTGATTCTCTCTGTGTATGACTCCCAGCCCTAAGTGTACACTTTTCACTTTTACTGACCATCTAAAATTGATTACCTGACTCATTTCCATCTTCCCTCCTCCCCCTCCCTTTCTGTGTTGTGACAACACCAGCTTCAAAGTATGTCAGTGAACTCAATTCTTACACAGGTCCCTCTTTATTTGTAATCACCCACCTGCAAACAAAGAAACAAACAAACAAAACCCAGGGAGGTCAGTGGACACTCATTCACTGATCTCTTTTACTTCACACTGACCAGTCAGGGCCCACCTGGAAAGAGTTGCAGGATTATGTTCTAGGCATTGGGCAGTAAAGGTAGCATTCAGTGTTTAAATAAAGTGTAAACTACATAAAATGTGAAAGACTGATCTACAGGAGACATCACTTTAAACAAAAACAAAAATCAAAGCACTAGAGAAGAAGGAATGAAATTCTTAATGACTGGGATTATCAGAGAATATTAACTAATAAGAGATTAGAACAGTGATGCATCAACAAAATAAAATTTAATAATACCAACAACTGACTTATTTATTTATTTATTTATTTATTTATTTATTTACTTATTTATTTATTTATTATGTATACAGTGTTCTGCATGCATGTACTCATTGCACGCCAGAAGAGAGAACCAGATCTCATTATAGATGTTGTGAGCCACCATGTGGTTGGTGGGAATTGAGCTCCTTACCTCTGGAAGAGCATCCAGTGCTCTTAACCTCAGAGTTGAAAGAGAAAACACATAGTCATACTGACTGAAAAACACAGGCCATTCTGTGTAGAGGGAAAGCCATTAATAAGATACTGTTTGATGTTGTCCCTGTGTACAATATTAGCTGCTGAGACCTGTAACCTGACAGACACAGCTTTAGCCAATAGCCTTTGTCTCAAATTTGAATTGACAAAACTGTGTCAATGAGGATTGTACATATGGGCATAGGACAGTCCCTTAATTTGAAATTCAATATTCACTGGATCAAGCTACCTGACCCAAATTGTACACCCACCAATCTGGTCTGTTTTCATTTGCATTCCTGAATTAATAAATACACGTTGGGAAATTACAAAAAAAAAAAAAAAAAAAAACAACTCACCCTGCCACATTTCTAGATAATCCTCGTGAACAAACATGTGTATCCCAGGATCCTAATCTCTAACAGGCCTGGTTAGCATACTACTTCTCTGTGGACTGGTTTACAGGCAGTCTTCCTTCAGCTAAATTCTAACTGCTGCCACTAGTTTCTCAGCAATAGGAAATCCTTTACATTATCAGTTATACTCTTCTATATCACAGCTTGATATTGGAGTGCTCTGTGACACATTTACAACCCCCACAATATCCAAATGGATGTTTTAGAACTTAGAGAATCTACCTGACACCCCCAAAGATCACCAGGAACTAGGACTAAAAAAGATCACCTAAAGCTCACCAGACTAGTGACTCTACCAAAGGGTCAGCAGGAATTGGGCCATGGGACACCAATTCAAAAAACAAGGTCATAAGATTCCTTACTCAATGAACAGACTGGGGATAACCAAAAGGATGGGAAAGTATCTTATCTCAAAGTGGGGCATTTGTGCTGAGCAGCCTACCAACCTTGTAGTAGAACATTCAATGACACAGAAAATACTAACATTCCTGAGGCCTACAGATAGCTCGCTCAATGTTGGTTATTTTAGCTAGCCATTCACTTTGTACAAGCTTGCCCATGCTGAATGTCACCCGGTTCTGTAACTGTTAAACTGGAATTTCCTGGTCCTTCCTAAAACCACAATCAAACCCTGCCATGCAGCTGCTCAGGGCTCTCTTCTCTGATCCACTGTGTTGGTGATGATGGAGAGACCCAGCTTAAGCCCAAATAAAACTCTTTGCTCTTGCATATGAGGTCCAGCTCCTGGTGATCTTTGGTGACCCTAAGATCTGGCCATAAAATATGGGTTCTCATATTGGATCCCCAAGTCTCCCAAGCAACCCAGGCACATGTTGCTGAGCAATAGCCAGTAAGTGAGCACTCTGTGTCTGTCTGTGTCTTTCTCTGTTTTGCTCTAGTTTCCTTTTTAGGGCCTTGGGGCAAAATTTGTAATCTATGTGGTAAGAATGGTTAGAGCTGATGCTTTGGACAGCTGTGGGCCAGAGGGGGCCTGGAAGACTTTCCAGACCCCCCTCGAAGGGGCATGTCTGTAAAGAGTTGAGCACCGAGTTTTCTGTGATATCTGGACTTCAGAGAGGATGAATGTGCCCCTATCTGTAAAGGGTGGTGGAGTACCCAGTTTCCTGTGATCGCTGGATCTTTGGACAAGGACAATGCAGGTAGTTCCTGCATCAGAGATTCGCTGATATCCTACCTACATTTTTTCCACTGCAGGAGTGGTGGGATCTGCTGTCTGGCTCTGTGTATTTTTCTGCTGCACAAGCAATGGGATCTAGCTGTCTGTGTCTTGTTTAACTGTTTTGACTCTCACTGCCATTTTTTTGTCTCTGGGACTGACTGAGTACATGGGACAGAATTCTTCTATCCCCCTAGACGTGATTCTTTCACATTTCACGGAGGCTTGAGCCATGCTCCACAGGCTCTAGTGAGAGTGGCAAGGAGGTGCCAAGGGATGGATACAGTATGTGGAGCCCCAGGCTTGGCACCTCTGCCAATGTTCTCTGGTCTCTGGTCTGGCAGAGCTTATCCACTACTCTGGCCACAGGTCTGGCAGAGCTTGTCCACTGCTCTGGACTCTAATCTGTCAGAGATTAGCTGCTGCTGTGGTCTCTCATCTGGCAGAGTTTGGCTGGTGCTTTGGCCTCTGGTCTGGTAGATATCAACAGATAGTTTACATCTCCATTCTCTGGTCTGGCTGAATGCAGGCCACCGTTCCAAACTCTGGTGTAGTTGGGCAGAGCCTGATTTGGGGGTAGGACAACACTAATGGAACAGGATAGAGGGCCCATAGAGAGACAGGCCACTGTTTTGAGTTTTGGTATTTTCTTCTTCTTCCATTCTCTTTGCAGGCATTGTACCCAGTACATTTTTTGTCTTCTGTTTTTCTTTTGTTGTTTTGTTTGCTTGTGATGGTCTCAGTGGGCCAGTAACCAAACAGCTGTGCTACATGGTTACTTTCCTGCCCCATGCTCCCAGTGCTACAAGCTGGGGCACCTCTGGTCTCCAGTGGGAACACACATTTCCACAAGGTTGGCTGGGAAGGCTCAGTTGGAGAGGGGTCTGTGTGCAGAAAATCCTGCTGGGCTGGACCTCACTGCCTCCTTGCTTCCTCCCTGAGGAAAGTTGGTGACCTGAGGTTAGCTCTGGCTTGGAACAATGATCACCAAGTATGCTTTTAGCCGAAATATATTTTGGTTATTCCTATTATTATTATTGGTTAGGGTCCCCTGCAGCCAAGCCTGGTCTGAAACTAAACAGCTATAAGATGACCTTGAATTTATGATCCTTCTACTCTACCTCTTATCAACTGAGCTACACCCCTAATCCCTCAAACTTCATGTTTGTTTTTTTTTCCCAGTTCTTACATAAAATTCCATTCACTCTACCCAACAGTTGCCCATCACACTCAGCATCTGCTTACAAACTTCATGTTTTTAACCATAGATGCCTTCAACATGGAAGTGGACCGAATACATTGGCTTCACTGAGTTCCTGGGTATCTTCCAGTGTACTGGCATTGTGCTAAGAATACCCACCTGAGAACCTTGGCACATGACTTATTAGCCTGGCTGCACTTACAAAACTGTCATTTGAGAACTAAATCAATTATTTTTCTTGTTTTATTTTTTTATGATTTATTTTTTTATTCATACAATGTTCTGCCTGCATGTGTGACAGCACGCCAGAAGAGGACACCAAATTTCATTATAGATGGCCATGAGCCACTAGGTGGTTGTTGGGAATTTAACTCAGGACCTTTGGAAGAGCAGTCATGCTCCTTAACCTCGGAGCCATCTCTCCAAACCAGCCAATTCTTTCTTTAGGCAAGGTCTCAGACTGGCAACTAAAAGAATTTTGTTAGAAAAATCTTAGAAAGCACATGTATGCTTGTGCTTTTCATGGGTGGGGACACTGTCAATATGCTCTCTGAAGGGCTAAAGGATGTAAGGGGGATAGATGAAGATTTCACCATGTCTGAGAATCTACCCCTCCCCCCCCAGAAAATGAGTTGCTTTACTTAATCACCAGTGCAAGAAAAAATATAGCTACAATGGATTTTGGGTTCAAGGTCTAGAAGTGAGGCAGCAGAGGTCCTTTTAGCAATGCATTCTCAGAATTGTGTCCATTCAAGTGTAATGTTTGTAAATTCACACTGAACAAGGAAGGAATGGAATGGGAGGGAAGGAAAGGGGAGGGGGGGACATGTTAAAAATTTTCCTGGCAAGGAAACAGAAAGGAAAAAAATCCTGCTTAATGAAGTTCCACCTTTGTGTGTGTACCCAAGAAGCATTTATGTGTACATCCTTTTTATATTTACATATATTTATGTATTCACAAACATACACACATACACCAGTATTTATCATATTATATATATATATATATATATATATATATGTATTCTAAAAGCTTGCTGAATAATGGTATTTCAATGTCTTCCTCACATTTAAACTGCATTATTTTTGGGCCCTAAAATTAAAACCAATTCTTATCAATATTTGGAGGTTTTGCTTGGTTTGAACGTGTGGTTTTCTTTTCTTAGTTAACAGTGTGTACACAGTCCTTTATACCAGGTTTATCATACTTGGGTCTCTAGAAAAGTAATGAAAAACAATAAATAGTACTAATAATATTAATGACTAAAATGAAAGTAACTGAGTGCATTGCACAATGATCTCAAATGTTCTTTTCAGACAGGACATTTTATGATGAACGTTTTTTCATGAGGTGCCTGTTAAGCTTAGGGCTTGTTTACAACATTCTCTTGAAAACAAGGTTCAAGATGCATCCTGAAGTCATAATACCAATGATGTACAGAGAGGACATAATCAGCTTTGCAGATATGGTCTCCTAGGGATAAGGATGGCAGGATGCAAAACCCAGGACATTTTCTGAGAATATCACCTCTCATAAAATGTAATGAAAACATAGAATCCTCCCAGAAAATGAACATGCACATAAAAGAAAGTATGTATAAAGCAGGTATACAGTGAATGTCAGGAAAGGGACCAGGTTAAAAACTAACACCAAATAAGTATTACTGTTGCTGTATCTGTAATTTCTACATTCTTTGGAAGGCAGTGACAGGACAACTGTTAACCCCTGTATTTAAAGCAGAGCATCTCTATAAAGAAAAGCAATGCTTTGCTTCTCCTGTTCTTTTTCTTTCTCCTCTTTCTCCTTCTTTACCTTATATATGTGAAGCAAATGTTCTACCTCTGAGCTGTATTCCTAGCTCCTAAACAAAACAGGTAGATACAGATAGTCTTTGCATATGATAAAGCTAGATGCTAAACCTCATTAAAGCTTAAAGGAATTAACTTGTTATGGGATAAATGAAAGAGAACACAGAGAAAGCAACAGGCATAGAGGAGGCTGTCCTAGTAACAGCAGTTAACAGAACAAGATAAAAAGACTCAAGGAGAAGTTTATTACAGATTGCACAATGGCTGGCATTAACAAATAAAATGTGCTCCCATCCTCTAGGTGGAAATTCTGTATTACTATCAGATTATGAAGACTTTGTTAAAGGAATTTGCTGTTTAAAAGGTTATTTGTCCTTCCCCAGATAGTTACTGTTTGTGAATTAGGTACCCAATACTGTGTTATGTCCTAAACACACAAAAATGATTAATGCAAACATCATTCTCTATGAGCTTACAATCTTATGGGTTTATCCATCACAAACAAACCCATAGACCATGCATACAAATGTATACATCACTCTAAATTCCACTATGAAACCTAAAGGAAAGCAAGAGGGACCAAAAACCCCAGAAGGGATAAAGAACGTATATATTCAAAGGCTGAGAGGTGAGAACATTTTAGTTCAGTAGGGGAAATGAAAGAAGGTGAATTTGTTTGGAATATACTAGGCAAGAAGAAAGGAATGATAATAATAATAATAAAAGATTAAAGAGGAAGAGAGAGGAGATGAAGAGATGACTCAGTGATGGAAAATACCTCCTGTGGGGCTGGAGAGATGGCTCAACTTCTCTTCCAGAGGTCATGAGTTCAATTTTCAGCAACCACATGGTGTTTCACAACCATCTATAATGAAATCTGGTGTCTTCTTCTGGCCTGCAGGCACACATGCAGGCAGAAAACTATATAATAAATAAATAAATAAATAAATAAATAAATAAATAAATAAATAAATCTTAAAACAAAACAAATCATTCTTTTTTTGTTCAGAGTTCCTAGCATGTCCATGGTGGTTGACAATCTTCTGTAGTTCCTGTTTCAGGGAATTTGAAGCCATATACCTACTGAGATATAAGGCACACATTGTGGTACACTTATATACATGCAAGTAAAATACTCTTATCACTCATCTGCACAAAAGATAAAAATACTCCCCTCAAAAATAAAAGGGTCAGCAGGTGTAGTGGCACACATTGTATCTCTGAGTTCAAGGCCATCCTGGTCTACAGAGTGAGTCTAGTCCAGACAAAGCTACAAACCCTGTCTTGAAAAGCAAAACAAAACAACAACAACAACACAAACAAAAACTAAACCAAACAAACAAAACAGATCATAAAGCAAGTGTGCTGACATATTCTTGTAAATGGATCATTAGGAAAGTCAGGAATGAAGGTCAACCTGGACTATACTCGAAACTCTGTCTCAAAAACAAAACAGCAGCAACAACAAAACCACACAAGAATCTGAGTGCCTGGGATGCTTTGGGACATTGACATTTTTTAATCTTAATTCTTGGCTACATAGGAAGCAATGTTGAGGAGTGTGGTTGTTTGACCCCTATAGACTCATAAGTTTGAAAATCTGGTTCCTCATTGGTGGAACTGTTTTGGAAAAATTAGGAAGTGTGAACTTGTTGAAGAGGTGTTCCACTGTGTGTGGGATTTCAGGTTTTAAAATCCCACACCATTCTCAGTTGGCTCTTTGCCTCATACTTGTAGATCAGGACGTAAGCTCTCAGCCAATGTTCTCTCTGGTGCCTGCCATTCCTGTCTGCCACCATGGTCCCTGCCATGATGGTCATGGACTTACCTTCTGAAACTCTATGTACCCAACCAACTGTTTCTTCTATAAGCTGTCTTGGTCATGATATAGTGGCACAGTGATAAAAAAGTAACTAAAACAAGGGGTTTGAAAACATAAATGATTTGGTGTACGCTTATCTCAAAGATTCTTTAGTCCTCTAAAATTAATAATAAGATTTCAGAAATTTAACACACACACACACAAACACACACTTTTCTGTGCTTCCCAGAGACAGATCCATATGGCACTGTTCTTGATTTCTGGCATAACTTAAAGGGGAAAGTTACGCAATGTCCTGGGCCCTTTATTTCAGGCAGATGAGGGATGAGGATGTCCGCAAATTCCTCACCACAGAAACCCAATTAGGTGGCACCAACCTTGATTTTCAGATGGAGTAATACATCTACAAAAAGGAACAGTGATGATATCTACATCATAAATCTGAAGAGGACCTGGGAGAAGCTGTTGCTTGCAGCTCAGGCTACTGTTGATATTGAGAAACTTGCTGATGTCAGAATCATCTCCTCCAGGAACACTGACCAGCGAGCTGTGGTGAAGTTTGCCACTGCCACTTGGAGCAACTCCTGGGATATTCACTAAACAGATCCAAGCAGCTGATGACTGAACTCAGAGCTGACCACCAGCCCCTCACAGAGGCTGCTTAGGTCAACCTGCCCACCATTGCTCTGTGCAACACAGATTCTCCTCTGAACTATGTAACATTGCTATCCATGCGACAACAAGGGAGCTCACTCAGTGGGTGGATTCTAGCCCAGGATGTATTCCACATGTGTGGCACTATCTCCTGTATTCATCCATGGCAGTTTATGCCTGATCTTTATTTCTATATAGACCCAGAGGAGACGGAGAAGGAGGAGCAGGCTGCTGCTGAGAAGGCCATGACCAAAGAGGAATTCCAGGGTGAATGGACTGTGCCAGTTCCTGAGTTCACTGCCATTCAGCCATCAGTGGCAGATTGGTCTGAGGATATGCAGGTGCCCTCAGAACCCATCCAGGTGTTCCCAACTGAAGACTGGAGTGGCTAGCCAGACACTGAGGACTGGTCATCAACTCCCACAGCATAGGCTACTGAGTGGGTTGGAGCCACCACTAACTGGTCCTGAGCTCCTCTGAAGAAACCTGTGCAAAGAGAAAAGGTAGAAGAAAAATAAAGTGCCTAAAAGCTGAAAATATGAACACACACACACACACACACACACACACACACACACACACATTTTACAAACAATAGTTTTGAGTGTTGGGCGTAATGATATACTTCTGTAATCTGGCTCTCAGGAGGTTAGAGCAGAAGGATGGTGAGCTTGGGCTATGTAGTGAGATCATCTCAACAATAATGACAAGACTACAACAACCAGAGATTGTTTTGAGGCTGGGGCATGTAGCTCAGTGGTAAATCATGTGCTAAGCATGAACAAGATGGCTCTAGGTTCCATTGTCATCTCCAAAATACCAAACAACAAAAGCAGAATAGTGTGGCTGGAGAGATGGCTTGGAGGTTAATAGAACTGGCTGTCCTTCCAGAGGACCTCAGTTCAATTCCTGGCAACCACATGATTGGTTCACAACCATCTATACTGGGATCTGATGCTCTCTTCTGGCATGCAGGTATATATGCCATGTAGAGAACTCATAGACATAAAAAAAACCAAAATCAATAAAAAGAAAAAAATATATAGGCCGAAGAGATGGCTCAGAGATTAAAAACACTAGCTACTTTTCTAAAGGTCCTGAGTTCAATTCCCAGCAACCATACCCCCTTCTCCACTCCAGCATGCACACACACTGCACCAACAGAGTCAGCTTTGTGGAAACACACCATATTCAGGCGCTAGGGATCTGCACTCAGAGGAGCCCACCTTTGTTCTAATGCTCTGCTAAAGCTTTTGAAATCTTTAACTTTTGAACAAGAGATCTTTCACTTTTGTTTTGCACTGGACACTGCAAATTATGTAGCCAAGGCCTGTTTACCAAACTTTCAATCTATGTAAGAACAGCCTGCAAAGCCTCTCAGTACCACTGTGACCACTGAGGCCCCAGGTACTTCGAAAAAAAAAAAAAATGTCAAGACACAATGGCCTAAGACACAGTCTGTCAGCCATCTCTGGATTTCTCTTTCCTGCACCCCAAACATAGTTCAAACTGAAAATGTGTGCTTGGCACACAAACTTTTTTTTCTCAAAATAGGGCTTTTCTGTGTAGACCAGGCTGGCCCTGAATTCAGAGCGACCCACCTGCCTCTGCTTCTCTGAGTGCTGGGCTCACAGGTGTGTGCCACTGCTCCAGTCCAGGCTTACAGACTTAATTTTAAGACTGGGTCAATATCTTCCTTTTTGTCTTTAGGTTTTTTATATAAGGGCTTGGAATGTAGCTCAGTTGGTAAAGTGCTTGCCTTGCATCCATGAAACCTCATGTTTTGTACACACCTGTAATCCCAATAAGGAGGTGCAGTCAGGGGCATAAGAACTTCAACATCATCTTAATGTGTTGGAATTTTTGAGGCTAGCCTGAGATACGTAAAGCCTGATCTTAAAAAATAAGTTTTACATATAAAAAGCCATTTTTTACATACATGGAACCAATGAACAGGGAAAAGGGTAAGGAAGGTATTATAAACTATCAAGATGGGAGATGACAATGATGTGAGTGTGAAGTGGACATGTGAGAAGTAGGAGCAACAGGACTGAATGATGAATGTGGGGTTGAGAGAAAAGCCAGTATTAAGGGTGGCAGTTATTAAGATTCTTGCTTAGGCAACTGAGTGGTCTGAGATGTGGTGATGTAACAGGGAAATTTCCAACACATCTCTCAGTCTCCTTTGTTATGGGTTGTGAGAAGGTATACTTGGGGGGAAATCCCACAATAATAATTTTAAAAGTCACACACAGTCATGTGTCATGTGATGTCCCTCCCCTTCTGGTAGCTTCAGAGAACATGAGGGCAGTTACATTGGGCTAACTCTGACTTCATAAAGAAGGACTTTCTTAGAGGGCTGGCTGTTAAGCTGTGGAATGGGCTGTCTCTGGAGGAAGTGAGATTACTCTTTACTGAAAAAAGTGGAGAAAGAGCTCCCAGGGACATGACTGGGAAAATGTCTACAGGAGGTGTGGTGGGAGGTTTTGTTTGCTTTAATTATTTTGAAAACCAACCTACTCTTCATCACTTATGCTGACTCCTCCGTCTGACTAGGAACCATTTACAAAGGAGGTACTGACTTAAAGGACCCCCTCAGTTTCAATTCTTCTAGCATGGCCCGGACTAACCCGCTCAGACCCCTGCTGAAAAAGTCTGCCCTGTCACTGGGAATATAGCTTAGTGATAGAAGGCTTTCTTAGCATGTATGAGACCATAAGTTCCATCACCAGCACGGAATCAGGAAGAGAAACACCCATAAAAGCAAACTATTCAGTCAGAGAAGATGAGCTCATGACTCTTTGAGTTCACAGCTCTAGTCACTAGCTTTCTGCTAGTCATTGGCAGAGGGTGTATGTGTTGCACTAAGTACACTGGCATCTACTATATACAAAATGTTAAGGATCAAACCCCTCAGCGAATGATGTCCTCACAAAGATAATTTCTAAACTACCAGTTCTGAAAACTTCAGTCTTAATTTGGGTACATATTCAACTACTAAAACTTCATGATTATTAAGAAGTGGCAAAGTAAACTCATCCAAGTGTTATGCCAGCCAAATCTGAAAACATCAGTAGTGGATATTTTGGCAACACTGACTGTCTCTGTCATGAACTGATTGGCCTGCTCTTTGATCACCTCCCCTTGACAGGGGAGCGGCCTTACCAGGCCACAGAGGAAGACAATGCAGCCAGTCCTTATGAGACCTGATAGACTACGATCAGAATGAAGGGGAGGAAAACCAGCCCTATCAGTGGACTGGCAGAGGGCCATGGCTGGAGAAGGGGGAGGGTGGGTTGGATTGGGAGAGGAGGAGAGAGGGAGCTACAGGGGGGATACAAAGTGAATAAATTGTAACTAATGAAAATTTTAAAAATTAAAATAAAGAAATAAAAAATAAACTCAATCGACTAGGATAATCTCTGGACTGGACAAAGAGCCCCATGAATTTATCTGACTGCCCTTTTGCAATAGAGCAACTTGGAAGTTAATACCTGCTTCAGCTACCAGAACTTTGAGACAAAAAAAAAAAAAAAAAAAAAAAAACAGTGAAATTCAGGTGGGCAGGTCTCCCTGGGGAGAGACAGGACCATTTCAGGAGGATCCCTGGGATGCCCTGATGCCCTGTTTCTAGGAGGAACCCAACTCTCTTGGGCACTCAGAGGAAAGAAAGCCCAAGCTGACCGCCCCCAGCCCAGGCAGCCCAGAAACCATAGGCGCCTCTGAAGATGGCACAAGTCTTTTCCTCCCCCGCCAGCTCGGTGGCTTGTTTCTAAAATTCCCATCTGCACAACATAAACAAAAAACGTGCAGCCAGAAAGCCTTGGCGATGCAAATTCCAAGCTTCCAGCCGAGGGCGAGAGAATCTCCTCCCTGTTGCCAGTGGCAAGCAGGCAGCAGAAAAGAGCAAACTTTCCACTGACCCGGCACCCCTCCATGCCCTTCTCCCCGCACTGCAAAAGGGAGAGAAGGCAGAAGGAAAGACCGTGCTCCAGGAAAATAAAGAATAGGGGAGGGGGGGTGTTGAAGCAGATGCCCAGCCTCTAAGAGCTCCGCCTCCGTGGTGAGAATGCGCCCGGCCGCCCACTTTCTGAGCCGCGCGTCCGAGCGGCCTAGGAGGAACCCAAAGGCCGAGCCCGCTCGGGTGGGGCGGGGGAGGGGCTTGCGCGAGGCGCGGCGCAGGCGCAGTGCGCGCCTCCATTGTCCAGCGTGACGTAAGCGCCATTACTATGGTTACAGACGCTGAAGGGAAAACGCTGAGCTCCTCCCGGGCCTGGTGGGCGGCGGCGGCGAGGGCGGCGACAGGAACCCGCTTCCCAGGCGCGGTGACGGCGGTCGTGGCTAGGCTAGTGGACTACTTCATCGAGGTAGGCTGAGACCAGGAGAAGCTAGGTAAGGCTGTGGGGCGGGCGCCGCCTGGGCTCCGCCTCCGCCCCCTCGGGCTCTGCCTCTACCCCCGAGCTCCACCTCAGTCTCCCCGGGCTCCGCCTCCGCCGCAGGCTCCGCCTCCGCTCCCACTAGGCTCCGCCTCTGCTTCCCCGAACTCCGCCTCCCTCCTCCGCCAGGCTCAGCCTTCACCTCCCAGGGCTCCACCTCCCTCCGTTTTCGGGCCCCTCCCCGTCCCCACCCCGAGCTACGCCTTCGTCCCCGGCTCCGCCCCCGTCTCCACTAGGCTCTGTTTCTGCTACCGCGGGCTCCGCCTCCCTCCTCCGCCGAGCTCCTCCCCTGTCCCCGCCTCTGGCTCCGCCTCCGCCCCTTGGGCTCCGCTCCACCCCCGCCTCCGCCTGTGGGCTCCTCCTCCGCCCCCAGCAGCCTTCCAGTGGGGTAGGAGGTGCTGGGCCTGGACTCGCAGCTGGGAGGCGGGAAGGAAAGAAAGTTGGGTCCCGCGGTAGAGGAGCAGCGGATCCACAAGTGTTGGCCTTCGCGGAGCGGTTGAGCCTGGCTGGCTGTGGGCGTGTGAGGGACGCACGGGATGGGGGTCGATGGGCGAGGCCGGGCTGTGCAGATGGGGGCTGGCGGACTGGGCGGGTCAGGACAGCCGGCCTAAGTTCCTCCAAGAGTTTCTGTGGAGGATGCTGCTACACGGGACTGCGCCCTTGGGCCACCAGTGATATGAGGGCGGGAGCACACTGTGCGGAGTTCCTAGGGATAAGCTTGTGCCTTGCATCCGGAGGAAGAGTGATGCTGGGGCCAGCCCCCCCAGAGAGGAAGTACAGAGAGTCTGGTGCTGCCTCCTGCCTGCCCTGGGGCTCATGGGGTGGGGGAACATGGACATCCGGGTCGAAAGAAAGCAGGGTACTTGGAAAGGCCACAGGATCCGTGCACATTTCTAGGAACATTATTTTTTCAGGACGTATATGCCGGCATTCCAGAATGAAATGATTCTTCTTAAGTAAAGACAGCCAGCCTCTTGGGTAAAGAGAGCCAGTGCTCTCTCGCACTCAGCTTTCACGTGTTTTGATTGTTCCCTTTATTTGTCAGAGAATTCTTCATAAGGAACAGTTTGGCAGATACATTGCTGTTTATACTTTGATGGACTTGCACAACCAGGAGTATACAAGGTTCACACAGGCTTATTTTCTTATTTTTATATCTTTGTGTTGTTATGTATAGATAAACAGGATATAATAACAAGGTTACTGTAGAGCTGGGAAAGCTCTTTTATTTCAGGTTTATTCCAGTTTTACACTTGCAAGGAATTTTAGCTACCAGCCCAGCAGCCCCTTGTCTCGGGTGGTGCTTAGGTTGTGTTTGGATGATTGTTAGTCGTTGGTAGCACTAGTTTACTAATGTTCTACTCATGTCTTTTTTATTATTTATTCATCCCTAAGAAATTGTTCAAGAGAAGGGACCCTACACATTTTTTTTCTCACTATTACCTAATTGAGGTCATTTAAGAGAATCGCTTGCAGATCGGTAGGATGGCTTAGCAGATAAAGGCTCTTGCTGGGCAAGCCTGGAGACCTGAGTTTGCTCCCTGGATTCCTGAAAAGGTGGAAGGCAAAAATGATTGCACAGAATTGTCATCTGACCTTTCCATGTGTTCACTAGTATTCATCCTTTATCCAAATCATGAACACTCCCCCACACACACACAATAAAAAAAGAAGACTGTGGGCTGTATTTAGAGAATCTTCTTGCTGCTCCAAAATGTCATGTCATTTCACTTTTTAGTCTCTTACAGACACAGTCTTACCCAGATTGCCAGTGTGGAGAATCAACTTTGTTTTTAATCTTGTTCAGTTTTTAGTTACATTATTCTCCTTACAACAATTTTATTTAGTTTAGTTTTTTGAAACAAATTTTCTCTACAGAGACCTGGTTATCCTGGGCTTCCATATGTAGACCAGGCTGGTGTTGAACCTACAGAGATCTGCCTTCCTCTGCCTCCCAAGTGCTGGAGTTAAAGACCACGTGAAGCTTCCCCACAAGAATTTTGAAACAATAACAAACTTGAAGATAGTTCCAAGTATGTACAATTAATTGCTGTTTTAATTTGCACATTTTGAGAGGAAGCTGCTGACCTTATGCCCTTATGACCATTCTGACCTTAAGCACTCAAAATGGCTTAGTGTTGATGTTATACAAACAAGAACTTTGTCTTACATAATGACAGTGCAGTTATCAAATTTGGTAATTTCACGCTGACACAGTATTGCATTTACTTTGGGGTTTTGTTGACAATGTCATTACTCACATAATTGTCGAGGAAGTTGGTACATTTAAGTGTTGTATTGTTTCCTTATCTCTTTAGTCTCTTTCAATATGGAATAGTTCCATCATCTTTTTCATGATCCTGTCACTTTTGATGACTGTGGGTCAATTGTATTTTGTCTTCATTAATTTATTTATTTGTTCATTTTACATCCCACTCACAACCCCACTCCCTCCTCTCCTCCCAGTTCCGCCCTCATCACTCACCCATTTTCCCCAGATAGCCCCCATCCAATCCACCCTGGAACATCAAGTTATATCAGTATTAAGTACCTCCTCTTTCACTGAGGTAAGACAAGGCAGCCCTGCTAGGAAAATGGGATCCAGAGGGAGCAACAGAGATAGGAGCCCAAGTCAGAGACAGATCCTGATCTAGTTGTTAGGGGACCCACTTGAGGACAAACAGCCCTTCAATTTCATATGTGGAGGGGTCCTAGGACTAGTCCAGGCATGTTGTTTTGTTGGTGGCTCAGTCTCTATGAGGCCCCATGGTCCCAGGTGAGCTGGCTATGTAAGTCTTGTGGTGTACTACCACCCTACCAGCTCCCTAAATCTATCCTCTAACTCTTCCACAAGACTCTCCAAATTCTGCCTAATGTTTGTTTGGCTGTGGGTCTCTGCAACTGTTTCCATTATCTGTTGGATGAAGCCTCTCAGATAATAGTTATGATAGTCCCCTGTCTATAAGCATATCAGAGTATTATTAACAGTGTCAGAAGTTGAGTCTTTCCCATGGGTTAGGTCTCAAGTTGTGCCAGTCATTGGTTGGCCATTTCCTCAATCTCTGTTCCATCTTTTATTCCTACATGTCTTGTAGGTGACAAATTTGGGTGGAGGGTTTTGTGAGTTGATTGGTGTCCCCCTTCCTCCACTGGCTACAAGATGGGTCCACTTCAGTCTCAATATCCCTGCTGCTGGGCATCTCAGCCAGGCTCACAACCCCATATTTTCCCAGGTACCTCCAGAATTCCAGGTCTTCATCTTATCGTAGATATGTGGCAACACGAATTTCCCTTCTCTCCTAGCCCTCTCACCCACATCTGCACTTTTTCCACACCCGATCCCCTGTCCTGTACCTCTGTTCACCCCCTCTCACACCCACTTCCTCTCTCCCTCCACTTCCCATGTCTGTCCCCTCCTTAGTGGGATTCAAGTATCCTTTCTTCTACCTCCATGTTATTTAGTTTTTTTAGGTCTGTGGGTTGTAACATGGTTATCCTGTACTATATGGCTAATATCCCAGGTTAGTTATTTTTATAGACTCTCTCTAAGCTCTCTGTGTTCTCATGGATCAATACATAAACTAGGACAAGGGTATCACAAAAGTGCAACATATTGTGTCCTATCAGGTTGGACATACTTTCACTTTGATTACTTGTAATCAGTGTTTTCCAGGCTTTTCTGCTACACAGTTAATACCCTGCACCCCCATGAGTACCATGACATTCTGTGTCTTGTTCCTCATCAGAATGTTAATGCATTTGCCATACACTTACATCAATATGGATTCATGATTTATGTGCCTTCTGTAGTGGACTGGACTGTTATTGTTTGTTTTAGTCTGCTGGGGCTAAATGACAAATGATTTATAAACAAAGGTTTTACTTTTCACAGTCGTAAACTCTGGAAAGTTTAAAGTTAAATTTTAAGGTCTAGTTGGGGGCATGCTTGTCTATAGTCCTGTTCTCACTTTAACCTCAGTGTTCTAAAGGGCCACATGATTTTATAACATCTCTTCAATAAGGTTATGAACCTATTTATAAGGGCGTCACCTCCCAGACCTGAGTACCTACCAAAGATCTCATGCAGTTCTGTTACTTTGGGTCTCAGGACTTCAGTATAGGAATTTTGCGAGGACATAGATATGCAGAATATTTTGAAGTTCAAATTGTTTTGTCATTTGACTAATGAGAGCCTATATATATGGCTTCTATGTCTTTTTTTCTTTCCATTTTTATATTAATTTTTATTAATTACACTTTATTCACTTTGAATCCCTATGTGCCCCCTCTCTCTTCCTCTCCCAATCCCATCCTCCCTCCTTCTCTACAGATGAACCTCCTTAAGTCCACTGATTGGGAAGCTCCCCCTCTTCCTCCCCATGATCATTGTCTATCAGGGCTCATCAGGAATAGTTTCACTGTCTTCCTCTGTGGTCTGGTAAGGTTGCTTTCCCCGCAGGAGGAGGTGATCAAAGAGCAGGCCAATCAGTTCATGTCAGAGACAGTTCCTGTTCCCATTACAATGGAACCCACTTGGACATTGAACTGCCATGGGCAACATCTGTGCAGTGTTCTAGTTTATCTTCATCAGTGGTCCTTGGTTGGAGTATCGGTCTCAGAAAAGACCCCTGTGCCCAGATTTTTTGGTTCTCTTTCTCTCCTTGTGGAGCACCTGTCCTCACCAGGTCTTATTATTTCCTACTTCTTACATGAAGTTCTTTGCACTCTGCCCAACATATGGCTACAAGTCTCAGCATCTTCTCTGATACCCTGCAGGGTAGAGCCTTTCAGATTTCCTCTGTAGAAGGCTCCTGTCACGTTCCCTGCTTTCTCCCTCTTCTGATGCCCATCCTTTTTGCCTTTCTGAATGAGGATTCAACACCTTAGCCAGAGTCCTCCTCATTCAGAAATTTCTTTAGTTGTATAGATTTTAGTATGTTTATCCTATATTATATCTCTAACATCACTTTATGGGTAGTATATATCCTGTATGTCTTTCTGCTTCTGGGATACCTCACTCAGGATGATCTTTTCCAGGTCCCAACATTTTCTTGCAATTTTCATGATTTCCTTGTTTTTTTATTGCTGAGTAATATTCCATTATGTAGATGTACCACAATTTCTGTATTCATTCCTCAGTTGAGGCGCATCTGGGTTAGTATTAGAAATAGAGATGCTGCACACATGGTTGGGCAAATGTCCTTGTTGTATATTTAAGCATCCTTTGGATATATGCTTATGAGTGGTATAGCTGAATCTTGAGGAAGTGCTATTTCTAATTTTCTGAGAAAGTGCCAGATTGATGTCCAAAGTGATTATACAAGTTTACGTTGCCACCAGGAATGGAGGAGGCTTCCTATTTCTCAAAATCCTCTTCAGCATGTATTGTCACTTTAACTTCAGATCTTAGCTATTCTGATGGATGTAATGTGAAACCTCAGGGTTGTTTTTGATTTGCATTTCCCTGATGACTAAGGGCATTGAGCATTTCTTTAAGTGTTTCTCTTCCATTCCTCCATTGAGAATTCTCTGTTTAACTCTGTAGCCCATTCTTTAATTGGATTACTTGATTTGTTGATGTTTAACTTCTTGAGTTCTCTATATATTCTGGATATTAACCCTCTTGTCAGATATAGGTTTCTACCCCTGTGCAAATGGAATTTCCACATTGCTTCTGATTTTCATTGTTGCCACAGTTCTCTTGATATAAATAAATGTAACAAAAGTCTTTGTTGGAACCAGTCAGCTGATATTAGAAAAAAAATCCATAATTTGAGATATAGTCTAACTTTTTGGAATCATTTGGAGACAGTATATATTTACATAGCCATGGATGTTTTAGAATTCAATCTGTGGAGCTGGGCATGGTGGCAAGCACCTGTAATCCCAGCACTCAGGGAGCAAGAGGCAGGCAGATCTCTATGAATTTAAGACCAGATTGGTCTACAAAGTGAGTCCAGGACAAATGAGGATACACAAGCCAATTTCCCCTCCAAAACAAACAAACAAACAAACAAGCAAAAATACAAAAAAAAAGAAACAAACAAACCAAAGAATTCACTCTGTGTACCATGCTGACCTCAAACTCAGCGAGAGTGGACTGCCTCTGCCTCCCAGTCTAGGATGACAGGGATATACTTCTGAGCCAAGCTGAGATATGTTTTTAAAATGACCTATTGTTGAATCCAGGAATGAAAGGATGAAATGAGATGTACAGAGGAACCATTATTCTTTCAATAAACAGTAATAATTCTTCAAATTCTTTAGTTATTTGTACTTCCAAATCATTTCTGATGTTGTCAATAAGTGAGTTCTTTCCTTTGCTTTGTTAATTTCATCCATTTAAAAATGTTTGAGTGTGTTTGCATGTATACGCACCTATGCCATGGTGTGTATGTGCCAGCGAGAGGACAACTTATTGCTGTTTATTGCCTACATCCCCTATGTGAGTTCTAAACTGGAAACCCAAGTAGTCTTTTAGCCAGTGAACACACTCGCCCTTATATGGGTTTAATTATTTTTATGAATGTGGTGGTGTGTGAGTTTGCATACACAATAGCCCAAGTATAGAAATATTTAAAAAATCTGTTGGAGTAATATGGGCTATGCAGAGATTGAGCTCAAATCATCATGGGTAACCACAACCAACTTTACACACTGAGACAATTTCCTGACATTCACTTGTAGTTCTGAGAAAGAGTTATGAACAAATCTTTACTCCTGAGAATGAATTAACACATTCCAAAACACAAAAGCAGTAAATCATTTTCATTTGCAAACAGCCTTTTTTAAAATTATTTCATTTTATCCCATCCTTAGATGACAATATATTTATACTCAGAACATAAGACAGTATTTTACTGATGTAAAGTTTCAACTAAGTTTAATTGAGTATCAGTGAGCTCAATGGGGAATGTTTCTGGTTTTGCAAAACTGACATGATCTTGACGATCATATAAGATTGGTAAAAATAAAGCCCACAAAGCTTTCACACACTCTTCAAATCCCTATCATGGCCTAAGAACCCATAGTCACATTACACATACAAAACATGCCTTTTAAAAATAAATCTCATTGTTGATACAATACCTAGCACCTCTCGATAATTCTCTTAGAAGACAGTACTTCAAGATGATGTGCCTTATAGTAAATAAGGGAACATGAGGAGGCATGGAACTTCAAACAATACATGCATACATACATACATACAATTAAGCATTTTAACATTAATGTTGGTAAAAATACGTTGACAAAACAAAACACATTGGGGAAACATCTTGAAGGGTGGCACATGAGAATCAAGATTTTAAAAGTAGCCTTGACTAATTAGTGACATCGAAACAAAGCTTGAAAAAAATGTTTCAAATGAATTTGTGAAAACATGAAAATCAAAAGCACCACACTTTCTCAGAGACACTTCCTTGAAGATCTTGATCACACACTGCTTGATATTAATGAGGAATGAACTACATAGATGATCAGAATGCCATTCTATCCATTGCAGCAGAAAAACACCTATCACCAAAAGAAAATGCTTTAGAAGATGAACAGCAGCTATGAAAGAAGATCAGAATTACCTAATAAATGTTTGTGAATGAATTTGCTACACATACAGCAAACATCAAAACCTACTCCAATGTTTCAATATACAGACCATAATCACAATTGGTGATATCCTCACATTATCATGTGAACATGGTAAATAATTTACTTCCTTCAAGGCTATGATAAAAAAAGATTTAAAAAAGCTTTCTTTTCATGAAAACGAATAAATCTATTATGCCCAAAGACATTAAATCTTTTACATAAATAGGGTTGCTCTCTTCTATGAATTCTTTTCTACTTCTTGACATCAAGATAATACACAAAGGATTCAAGATATTTACAGAACTAGAGATATAGCTGTGCAGTTAAGACAAATTCATTTCCAGGATCTAGATTGGGATTTTGAAAACTTCATGTAATCCCTTCTTAAAGAAAACCAAATGGTCTGTTCTTCCTGTAGACTAGAATGCATAGGCACATAAACACACAAAGACATATTGTTATCACATAATGGAAATTAAAACAAATTCCTAAACTAATATGTTTACTCATGAATATTTTTCATATGTAACCATTTATTCCTGTAGCTCAGGAGTTGAGGTACCTACAGGCTTGTCTACAGAGTTTTTCTTCATCATGAATTCCTTCATGTAACAGACATCAAACATGTAGGTTTGAAGTCAGAGAAATGAATCCTTCTCAGTTGGTGGTGTCATTTGGGAATGTTTAAGGAATGCAGCCCTGCTGGTGGAAGTATGTTATTTGGGATGGGCTTGATAGTTTTCAAGTGCATATCATTTGTAGTTCCCACACACTGCTTCATGCTGTAGGTTGAGGATGTGAGCTCCAAGCTCCCTAATTTATCTGCCATGTGTAAGACTTTTGATGTCCATTTCACAGTGATCCCATATCCCTCTGAAACCGGAATTCAAAGTAAACACTTTTGGAAGTTGCGTTGGACATTGTGTTTTTTCACAGAAAAGGCACTAATACACACCATAAATTTTACAACTGGATGATTCATTTAATGTAATTGAAGAGAATTGTAAAATCTAAAAGGGTTACCTCAATGTATAAATTCATAGACATTTTATCCATATTAGCTTACAATTGAAAACAAAACAAGGATGGCTATCATAATGTATGAATACATTGTTGACACTGGTTAAAATATCCCCGCCCAATTAATCTTGTATAAATGAATGCAAGTTGGTTGGTCAAAGATCTTAACAAATCTTTTATTCTAACAGATATCGTTCAGAATGGATTCTTTCAGGTTCTCAAAGTCTACTGTGATATGCAAATGCTTTATCGGGTTGCTTACACACTCTGAAACTCTTTAAATTCATAGTCCATAGGAAAGCCACAGACTTCCCAATAGCTAAACAGCTTTTGTTATTCATCATTTGTTCCACAAAAATGTGATGGTTTCATACCAGGCTTCTGTTTCCCTAAACATAATGACTGTCCCAGACTAAAATTTCTCTTCCCTATGACATAATATGTCTTCTTGACAACTTAAGAACATTTGGATATGATTGGTTCTACTGTAAAAACTACATTTTGTATCAGGTGACATCATCAATGACATAATGACATCACATATCCCTAAATGTTGATTGATGGAAAAAAATATTTGTAAGACAGCACAGACAGTTTTGATTTTTCAAGCTCAGAAACTCTGTAATTTTCTGTCTCAGTGGGTGTGTAGGTGTCACAGTTGAGCTCCAAAGATTGTTATGTGGCCTTAATCAACCAGTAGTGCCTGGATGACAATAAATTTTTGTCATTTGCATTGAACTAGTGTTTGAGTTGTATTGAGCGGACTGAAGAATACAGAGGCCTTACCACATTGATTATATTCAAAGAATTCTTCTCCAGTGTGAAACTTTTATGACTATGAAGATTATAGATATGTGCAAGGCCTCACATTTTAACACATCTATAAGGTTTTTCTCCAGTACGAATTCTTTCATGATGATGTTAAGTACACTCATAGTCTTTCTGTGTAGTATGAATTCTTCCACGACCTTGGAGATGATTATGATGAGAAAAAAGTTTTACCATATTGATTATATTCATAAGATTTCTCTCCATTATGTGTTCTTCATGTCTTAGGAGACTTTATGTTCACAGCATTTCTTTTCAGTGTGTGTTCTTTTATGTATTTGTGCCTTGGAAAGGCTTTTCCACATTGGTTATATTCATAGGGTTTCACTGTTTCATGTTTTCTTGTCTTGGGAGATAACTGTTACATGGAAAACCTTTAAGATGTTACTTATATTCATAGTTTTTCACCAATATACATTTTTTTATGTATTAGGAGATGACTGTGTTGTACAAAGGTGAAACCACACTGTTTACATTCATAAGGTTTTTTTTCCATTGTGTGTTATATTATGTTATCAGAGACTACTCTAAAATGGGTACATGCATGAGGTTTCTCTCCAGTATGTGTTCTTTTATATTTTTGGAGACTACTATGACATTCAAAGGCTTTACCACATTGGTTACATTTATATGGATTCTTTCCAGTATGGGTTCTTTTATGCATTAGGAGATGACTGTTAAATGAAAATATTTCACCCCACTTGTTGCATTCATGAAGTTTCTCTTCAGTGTGTGTTCTTTTTATGTATTAGGAGATGACAGTTACATGCAAAGTTTTTATCACACTGATTACATTCATATGGATTTTTCCCAGTGCGTGATCTTTCATGCATTAGGAGAGGAGTATTAAAAAAATGATTAACCACATTGGTTGCATTCATAAGGTTTCTCTCCAGTATAGGAGAGACAAGGACCAGAACCAGTACCAGTATTCTCCTGTTTCACTGTCTCCTAATTAATCTGCTTGCCAGCAGAGGGCGCTGGCTCTCAGACACCACTGGTGGTGGGAATAGCACTCTAGACCTCTGGAAGAGCATCTCGTGCTCTTAACCACTGAGCAGTCTTGTTAGTCATCCCTCTCTTCTCCTGCAGTTCTTTTCATCCTTGCACCGTCTCCTGTGTCTCTGAGCACTTTAGTGGTGATGGGAGGCAACTTCTCCATCAATTATCTCTGGAATGGTTGACGGTTTCATCAGCAGAGCCTGCTGGGCTGGTGGCCCGCAGGGAGAGCCCATTAGGGGAAGGCTCTGGCAGGGTGACTCTGGGAAGTGACCATGTTTCCTCAGCATTGTTCTGGGTGGAACTTGGAACCCTGGTTGCCAGGTAACAGGAGGCCAGCAACAGCAACAGCAGCCTGGACAGGCCAGCCAGTCCAGAGGAACTGGAGAGATGAGTCTGTTCTGCTTCCAGACCTCCAGGGGTTCGGTCTCAGAGAAGACAGCGGTGGTCACCTGTGCCGCTGCTGGAGACACGTGGTGCTCACCCTGACACGTTTCTGGCCTGTTTACCCCTGGGAGACCAAGGTAACCAGGACCACCCTGCAGCAGGGAAGCATTCTGGTCCA
Source organism: Meriones psammophilus (assembly GCA_036365155.1). Taxonomy (NCBI): domain Eukaryota; kingdom Metazoa; phylum Chordata; class Mammalia; order Rodentia; family Muridae; genus Meriones; species Meriones psammophilus. Next base: position 51,013 of record JAEOAE010001826.1, read on the forward strand.
CCCTACCCCCTAACCACCATGGTCGAAGCCTGGGAGAGTGTTCCTGTTGGGACACTGAGGAATGCTTTTCATGCCTGCTTCCCACTTAGGTGTAGGGAAAGGGGTCTTTGGTGCCCCTTGAGGTTTGCACATTTAAAGCCTCCTTCCTGCCCTGGTACTTCCTCATAGCGAAAGGGAGTGAGCCTTCCTGCATGACATCCCTATTTTCAGCAATGATGGCTTGGACTATGTGGAGCAGATGATCCCCTATTTGCCCACCACTGTGCAGAGGGACCACAGGGTGTCCCTCTGCTTCTTTCTGGTCCTTTATCCAAAGTTTGCCACCATCTGGGTGGTTCTGGACCTGATCCTTAAAAGGCAGGAGAGTGGTTCCACCAGGGATCTAGCCAGCCCTCCGATCTCCTCCTGCTGTTTCCCAGGGCCTGTGCCCTGTGCCCTCACAGAACTGGACATCTGAGTCCCAGCAGCCTGGGTCCCAGGGCTGGCCCCTTAAAGTGACATGGCCAAACATGGGCGATTGAGGCAGGGGTGGGGCTCTAACAGGTGCCATTCACCTTCAACAGGGAATGTCAGACACCACCCTTTCTCACGCCCTGAGCATCCTTTCCCCGTTTGTGTAAAGAATTCTGGACCCCCTTTGCAGTGTTTGTTATGAATTAAGTTCCTAGCAACCCCAAACCCCACCTTAGGAAGATTCGAATAGTTCCTTCTAGATGTCTGGGTAGGTTGGGAACACGGAGCCTTAGAGGTGACACCACCGTGGACTGTCAGGTATAGATCCTTCAGGCAGACCAGCAGACAAAGACATGAGTGGGCTTGAGATGGGGGGGAAGGTGAGTGAGAAGGGGCGTTTGGGGCCAGGGTGGAGGGCCAATTTTGGCCAGGAACCTCACCTTTGGGGTTCTCTCCTTAGGGACTGTCCCCGCAACCTCACCTGCTGGTAGAGGAAAGAGGTTTCCCACCAGGGTCCTGGGTTTTGAGCAGCAGAGGGAGGGACAGGAAAGGAAGAGCCCTGGGGGATACCAATGCACCCCCACAGCCTCGAAGCAAGGCCAGGCTCCCGACCCTGTGTCCCTCTTCCCTGTTCTCACCCACAGCGCCATCTTCTTGTTCTTGTCCCAGTGGCTGCAGAAATTCCCTCAGGATTTCTTTGGGGCCCTGGACCTGGCCATCGTGAGGCGTCTGCTGGACTATGCCAGGATCCATGTGCCCACTGCAGAGTTGGAATGACAATCTGGGGAGATCCTCCTGGCAATGGATAAGCCCGGGATAAGCTGAAGCCGGAGAAGGAGGAGGAGGATTAGGAGGAGGAGGAGGACGCCGGGGGCGGCGCCTGGTGAGGCAGCAGCTGATTCCAGCCCCGTGTCCCACAGGAGAAGTTTCCTGAAGCTCTGTCGAATGAAGCAGAGATGGACGCCTATCAACTCGACTGTCCTGCAGGTAGGAGAGGGGACTGTGCCTTCCCTGGCATGGAGAGGCCATCTTGGGTTAGCTCACCCCATTCTGCGTGCCTTCAGGCTGCTCCCTTATCCCAGATGACGGCTCATCCCTTTCTGTGCTCAAATCCTGAGCTACTTGGGGCCTCAAGTGCAAAGCTGCCCATGCAAGAGGCCTTGGTGGCGCAGGGGAAACAGACCCTGGGTTCGGGGGCAGATGCTAACCCCCAAGATGATGCTGAGCTCCTGGATCCCATGGCTGCGAGATCCCCAGTCTTGCCAGAAGCTGGACCAGTGCAAACTCTGGCTTTAGCATTAGAGGATGCACAGTCCCTTTTGGACTTGGTGGTTGAGCTACTGTTTCTCTCCACTGTGGCACACTTTGGGGCACCTGATCCCATGTCCTAGCTACCCGAGGTGGACAAATAGTTGGTACAATCACCGGCTGGGCTGCACTCAGCGCCTGTTCCCTTTAGAGAAAAGTTTCCATTAATTTTGTATGTTTTTAAATTGCTGTTTTTCACTGTTGCGATATTGTTGTTGGTTTCATACTATTATTAAAAAGGTGTTGCTTACTCATCTTAAGTGATGTATTCGGAGATGGGGCCATTCCTGGGCAGTGGTCCTGGCTGAGCCAAGGGGTATGGAGTCTGTTTTTTTCGAGTTTCCTGCGAGTTGGGCATGTGCATCCATCTATAGGAGATGCTGCCAGGTGTGTAGTTGGTGCACAGGGGGTCTACTGGGATATATTGAGCCCCATAAAAAAAGCCCAACAGGACCAGTGCTTGACAGCAGAATTTTGGGGCCATAGCTGGGCCAAGAGCTAGGCTCTGAGGACCAGGACCAGGAACAGTACTAGGACCCAGCTCTGTGGACATTATCCCTGAGGGAAAAAAAAAAACCTATAATTTGAGATACAGAGTACATTTTGGGGGATCATTTAAATACATGATATTTCTACATAGCCATGCCTGTTTTAGAACTCAGTCTTTGGAGCTGGGCATGATGGCACACACCTGTAATCCCAGCACTCAGGGAAGAAGAGACTTGAATTTGAGGCATGCCAGGTCTACAAAGTAAGTCTAGAACAGCCAAGACTACACAAGGAAATTCTGTCTAAAAAACAAACAAATAAATGAATGAACAAACACAAAAGAGAGCTCACTGTGTGGACCAAGCTGACCATAATCTATTCAATTCTTTGCATCAGAAAAATACCTATCACCAAGTGAAAATGCATTATATCAATAGTAGCCACCGAAAGAATATCAGAATGATCTAATAAACTTCTGTGATTGGATTTGATACACATACAGCAAACTTCAATAACTACTCCATTGTTTCTAATTATAGAACACAACCACAGTTGGTGACCTCCTCCATTACATTATAAATGAACATGGTAAATAATTTACTTCATCCAAGGACATGTTTCTTTTCATGATTAGATTCTTAGGGTGTACAGATATTAGCACGTTTATCCTATATTATATGTCTAATACCCACTTATGAGTGAGTGTATACCCTGTGTGTCTTTCTGCTTCTAGGATACCTCACTCAGGATGATCTTTTCTAGATCCCACCATTTGCCTGCCAATTTCATGATTTCCTCATTTTTAAATGCTGAGTAGTATTCCCTTGTGTAAATGTACTACAATTTCTATATCCATTCCTCAACTGAGTGGCACATGGGTTGCTTCTAGCTTCTGGCTATTACAAATAAAAGCTGCTACAAACATGGTTGAGCAAATGTCCTTGTTGTTGTACACTTTGGATATATGCCTAGGAGTGATATAGCTGGATCTTGAGGTAACACTCTTCCTAATTTTCTGAGAAATTACCACATTGATTTCCAAAGTGGTTGTACAAGTTTACATTACCACCAGAAGTGGAGGAGTGTTCCCCTTTCACAATCCTCTCCAGCATGTGTTGTCATTTGAGTTTTTGATGTTTTCCATTCTGATAGGTGTAATGTGATATCCGGGTTCATTTTGATTTGCATTTCCCTGATGACTAAGGAAGACTTTTGAGGGGGCAGGAGTTCCACAAGGAGAGCAACAGATGAAAAATACTGGACACAAGAGCATTTTGGGGGCTGATACTCAACCAAAGACCATGCATGGAGATAACCTTGAACCTCTTCAACTCCTGACTAGATATATTCCATGGCAGCTCAATCTCCAAGTGAGTTTCCTAGTAATGGGAACAGGAACTGTCTCTGATATGAACTCAGTGTCTGGCTCTTTGGTCACCTCCCCTTGATGGGGGAGCAGGCCACAGAGGAGGACAATGCAGCCAGTTCTGATGAGATCTCATAGGCTAGGGTCAGATGGAAGTGGAGGAGGACCTCCCCTATCAGTGAACTTGGGGACAGAAATGGGAGGAAGTTAGGAGGTTGAATAAAGGAGGGGATGAAGGATGCAGCCACAGCGTGGATACAATGTAAATAAACTGTAATTTACAAAAACATAAATTTTTAAAAAGTGAAAAAAAAGAAACAACCTTCAGATACTAGAAGATTTTTGTTTACATACCAGGATGTTGTTTTTTGAGAAAAGAGATTTTCTGTATGGCCTTGACTGACCTGTCATGCTTTCTAGACCAGGCATGCCTTTAACTAACACAGATAAATTTCCCTCTGTCAGTCATAGTGCTAGTATTAGAGGCATTTGACAACAGTCCAGGCTTTGATTTTTTTTAATTTAATTTAATGTTTTATTTTTGCGACATGGTGTCTCAGTGCATCATTGCCAATCCAGGAATCTCTTTGTAAACCAGGATGACTTTGCACTCACAGAGACCTACCTTCATCTGCTTCTCAAGTGCTGGGACTATGGATGTGTGTCACCAGGCCTGACAAGACTTTCTTATAGCCTAGTCACACTGTGTGATTTCAGACATATATAGCCTGACTGTTTTTTTAGACAATGTTTTCTCTCTAGCCGTGCATGTCCTGGACTTGTTTTGTAGACCAGGGTGACACTGAACTTACACAGCAGCATGCTTGTGTCTCCTGGAGAGATGGGATTAGAGATTTGTGCTACAAAGCCTGGCTCAGATTTTTATTTCAATCATATATCTATATGATTAAAACATAAATTAAAAACATATACATATGACTATGAAAACATAAAATGTATATATTAATATATAACATATTTATTAAATATATGGGTTTATATTACTATATTAAGTGAGTATATATTAATTATACATATGATTATTTTGGTGTTTTGAGAGAGGGTTTCTCCTTTTAGCCCTGGCTATCTTGGACTAGATCTGTAGACCAGCCTGACCTTGAAATCACAGAGACTGGCCTGCTTTCTGCCTGGCAGAGTGCTGGAAATAAAGGCCTATGCCAACTCTTAGTATTTATGTCCCAGGAGCCAAAGCTCTTCCACAGCAACCAAAGTCAAAGCTATCTAGTAAAGACAAAGGTACCTGCTGAACTCCCAAAGTCAATCAGTGAGCCAAAGCTATGTGGAGACTTGGGTAGTTACTCTTGCCATTGCCAAGTAGAGAGCAAAGGACATTTAGTGGAGACCTAAAGCTATTTAGTGAAAGAGTTATCTAAGACCCTAAATCATGGGTGATAGATTGTGAGCCCACCCGAGAATGGGACATCCGTTTGTTAGAGCATCTGTAAGATATCTTTAGAAAACATCCTTATGGTATCTTGAGGCACAATATTTAACCCATGAAACTGCTCTCTTCCTATTTCCAGAGCAAGATAGATTAAGGGCCACCTTTCCTGAGATAGTTTCTCCTAAAAAATAAGCTGGGTAAAATTTTGAGAAAACTCACAAAGCCAAAATCAGAACAACAGACTTAAACCATTCCTGCGTTTCTTGTCCCCTCCCCATTCTTTCCATTCTTGGCCAGAACCCCATAAAGCCCTGAGTGTTGGGCATTTAGGCACCTGTCTTCTGGCTTTCCTAGCAACCTGTGATGTCATTAAAACTCTTGCAGCCATGGAGGGCAGTTGTGTGGTTACTTTCTTCCTTAAAAGGATCTACCAGGCCTTTTGTCTCTCTCTTGGTCTCTTGCCCTCTTGGAATTGCCTTCTTGCCCAATCCCCCTTTCTCTGTTGGGTGCCCCTCTCTCTCTCTTCCCCTATCATGTCATCTTTCTTCCTTCTCTGTCTCTCTTCATTTCCATCTGAGAGATAAACCCAAGAATGAAAACAAACAAAAAGTAAAACAGCTGTGATTATGAGTTATCCTTGAATCAGAAAGACCAGAGGCACATAGCTCTCGAACAGTTAGGATGAACTGCTCTGAGATAAGATTGAATTTAAGCCAGAGGCAGATAGCTCTCAAAGGGCAGGATGAACTGCTCTGACATAGTTTTTAAAAAATAATGGCAGGGTGAATTGTTTTGAGAAAACACACAAACGGCCAAAACTGCAAACAACTAGCTGTAAACTATCTTCATGCTATTCTTGCTGACCAATCAATGTATAGAGCAAAAAGAGGCCAGATTTTTAAGTATAAAACCCTGTGCTTTGCATGGGAGGGTTAGTGTCTCCTGTCTTTAGAAGGGGACCCTAAAAGGATTTGAATAAAACTCTTGCTTTTGCATCAAGTTGTGGTCTCCAAAGTGACCTTGAAGGGCACAATCCTGAGCTCCTGAGCAGTGAGACTCCAGGTCTTACAACGTGAAACTAAAAGCTTTTGCAATCCATGAACACAATTAATGATGAAGCTTCCTTATAAAATGGGAAACATCTTTACAGCTAGGCCAACAGACAGGTTTATATGTAGACCATTCAAAGAAGTCATGAAATGTAAACATGAAGAAACAAACAAACAATCTAGAAAAGATCATCCAGAGTGAGGTATCCCAGAATCAGAAAGACAAGGGGTGGTATATACTCACTTTTATGAAAGGACTGAGGCTAGACCTATAAGATAGGATAAACATACTAAAATCTGTAATATTAAAAAGATAAATAGAAAGAGGACATGGATTAAGATGATCAATCCTCACTTAGAAAGACAAATGGGATGGACATAGGAGAAAAATTTTTTTTTTTCTGAAGAAGCTACCACAGAGGACCTTGAAAGATTCTACCTAGCAGTGTATCAAAGTAGATGCTGAGACTCATAAGCAAACCTTGGGCAGAGCACAGGGAATCATATGAAAGAAGTGCTGGAGTTTATTTTGTTTTAGACCTTTATTTTTGAACTTCCACAAGGACCAAATATATCAGAGCACAGGGTCTTTATGAGACTGTATCTCCAACCAAGGACCATGTACCTCTGCATATAACCTAGCACCCCTGCTCAAATGTAGTTCATGTTAGCTCTGCATCCAATTGGTTACCATACTAAGTGGAACAAGGACTATTTCTGGACATGAACTCAATGGCTGGCTCATTGACCTCTCCCCACCCCCAAGGAAATATCAGACTTGCTAGGCCACAGAGGAGGACATTGCAGCCAGTCCTGATGATACCTGATAACCAGGGCCAGTTGGAACAGGCAGCAGGCCCTCCCCCCTTTCAGCGGACTTGGAAAGGGGTAGGGAGGAGATGAGGAAGGAAGGTGGGATACTGAGGTGATGAGGAACTGGGCTACAGCTGGGATACAAAGTTAACAAGCTGTATCTAATATTAAAAAATATTAAAAATAAAAATTAAAAAAGTGGGACATAAAACAAAGTTGAAAAGATGAAACACAAAATGCTGACAGATATTTTCTTTTGTTTGAAGACAGGATTTTTCTGAATCATTTTGGCTGTCCCGGACTCTCTTTACAGAACAGCCTGTGCTTGAACTCACAGAGATCCACAGGCCTTAAACTTCCTGAGTTCCAGAAATGCAGGTGATCACCAACAGCCTGAGCTGCTGACAGTTTATTTTGTTTTAGCATTTTATTTTGTTGTTGTTTCATGCACTACATCCCAACTGCAGTTTCCTCTTCCTCCACTCCTCCCAGCCACAATCTATACACCTCTACTCTGCCCACCTCACATCTCCTTCAGATCCACTGCTTCTTTATTTTCAATGAAAAAAAAAATCTGATGAGCTAACAAGTTATAAAAAGACTAGGAATAATCCCTCACATCAGAGTTGGTCAAAGCAATACATGAGGAGAGAAAGTATAGGGAGACCAGGAAAAGAGTTAGAGACACCCCCATTCTCACTGTTGGAAGTCCCTCAGCGACATGAGGATAATAATCATAAGGTATATGCCAACAACCTAGGTCACAAGACTCATAGCATGTTTATGTTTTTGTCCTTCAGACTCTGTGATCCCCTATGAGCCCAATTGACTCAGTGGGCCATGCTCTTGCTGTGTCCTTGATATCTCTGGTTCCTACAATACATATTTCCTCATTTCTGGGGTTCCCCTGGATACATCATTTTGTTTGGCTGTGGGTCGCTGCATCTACTCCCATCAGATGCCGGGTGATGTCTCTCTGATGACAACTGGGCTAGGCACTCATCTATGATTATAGCAGAGTATCTTTTATTGACATTTTTTTGCCTGTCATGCTTACAGATATTGTGTGTCTCTAGGCTATCTTGACTATGGTTCATGGTCATCCAGGCAGTATCAGGCATGGACTCCCTCTCATGGAGTGGGCCTCAATGTATTTTCTGGATTGTATTTCATATTATTAGGTTGGGGATCTCCTTCTAGTATCTTCTGTAGGGCTGGATGGCTGCATATATACTGGGTATAGTAGTCTGGGTTGGCATCGGTGGTCTCTTAGTGTCTGCATGATATCCATCCAAGCCCTCTGGCTTTCATAATCTCTGCTGAGAATTCTAGTGTGATTCTGATAGGTCTACTTATTATTTGAATGCTGTTTTGGTATTAGCAGTGTCATGCATAGAACAGTTAATTTTCATGATGTCATCCCTATATAAAATAGAATCTCCGTAACCTAAGAAAATGAAAAATAAACACACTTTAATGTGTGTTGAGGGAATTAAGACAAAGAACGGACTAATTTGAGGTAAAAATAAACTGTATATAAATGCTGCAAAAAATTAAAATACTTGTAATTCAATTATGATATTTTAGAATATATCTGCATCAGAAAATTTAATTCCTAGTCCATCAATATACCCAAAACTTTATGTAGCATTTTGACTTTGCATGATGATGAATACTTTTTTTAACTCCTCATATGTCGATTACTGTTGTTTAAGTGATTTCTGAATGAATTACATAACATTATTAAAAGCAGAAAATTTGGTAGTTCTAGGTGAAAGATAATTATATGCATAGTTTATTTTCTAACTCTCTTTATAGAAATGGATTTCTCTTTATAGGTCAATTAATTCAAAGTGGATGTAAAAATGGAGAATGATTTATAGTCTCATCTTCAAGTCAATTAATTCAACAGTGGATGTCTGAAGAAAAATGGAAAATGAACGAGGATTTTATCATGTTCTTGTATAGGTTTAGTAGAAGATGAGGCAAAGGTTGGTTGGTTTTGCAGTATGAAGATACAGATTAAGGTGTGTTTTCAGCCTTACAGATTCAAAAGAGAAGTAGAAGACCTTCAAATACACTTAATTTGGGTGTTTTGAAATCCTCAAGTTAAAAACCAAGGTTCATATCTCATATCTCTTTACATTAATTTCCAAATGAAAAGAATAACCAGGTCATAGCAATGCCTAAAAATAATTTAATGACGCAGAGTACAATAGCAGACAAATTACATATTTATCCTGATCATAATTGAAGCTAACATTATATAACTGTCCTTCAAAACCATCCAGGTTAGAAACAACTCTGCATCGCCGTTGAGCCACTCCACAACACCTCCCTTGTAGGGCACAAGGATTCACCTCCCACCTGCTACATGTGCAGGGTCCCTAGGTCCAGACCAAGCATGCTCCTTATTTGATGGCTCAGTCTCTGCAAGCCCCCTGGGGGCTGGGTCAGCTGTTTCTGTTGGTCTTCTTGTGAGGTTCCTCGCACCTCCAGGGCCTTCCATCTTTTCCCCAACACTTACTCAGGATCCCTAGAGCTCTGCACCTTTCTTAGGTGCAAGACTGAGCATCTATCCAAGCTCATTTCTGGCTGGAGTCTCTGAGACAATGGTCAGGTTAGGTCCAGGCAACGGGGTTTTACAGTCCCAATTCTGGGCGTTCTCAATGGGGTCAAATATCGTCCAACAGAGCCTGATATTCTTCTTCTGTGAGAGGAGCCTCGAGTGTTGGTTCGATCTGCTCCCATGGGACATCTGGATCCAGAGTGGCTGGTCCCTGTTCCTCTTCCACTGTTCTCACCTGTTGCTCCAGGAAGAGCTGGACAGGGCAGGAGTCACTGGATTCTGGGTAGGCCTCTGAAGAAGGGTGAGCTGGGTCTTGACATCAACACTTCTGCACACTGGCCTCCTGCAGAACCCGATGTCAACAAGCTGTCCCGGGAAGCCTCCTGCTCAATGCAACACGATGCTCCAGGAGCCCTTTCCTGGCCAGGAGAGGCAGGCAGGTCCTCACCTTTAGCTGTGCTCCCTCCAGCGTGGCCTTTCTGCCTGGCCTTTCTGTTCTGGAACCATATGTGGACGGTGTCCTCAGGCAAACCTGTGCTCAGTGCCAGTTGCACCCTCGTGGCATAGTCTGGAGATGGAGAGATCTCAAAAGCCTGCACTAGCATGCTGATCTGTGCTGGACTAAGCGCGTTGAGGCCTCTCTCCGTTCTGAGGGCAGGCCTCTTGCTTGTTGTACCCTGGCGACAAGCTTTTCAGGAGGCTGTTGGGAGGCTTCATGGCTGGAGCCTGCGGTGGTCTGCTTTTAGGTCTTCCTCGACATGCCAGTTCTAGTTCTGCGGTTTTGAAACCACACGCGGATGGAGGACTCTGGAACTCCGAATTCCCTGGCCAGTTCCTGCCTGGTCCTGAAGCTCGGGTAAGGTGTCTTGGCGAAAACTGAGAGCAAGACCTCCTTCTGCTTGGCCTGCCAAGCAGTCTTTTGATGCCGGGATGTCTTTGCCATGCTGCAGCCACCCACATCTGCCTGATCTTCCATCCTGCCCAGGACACTTTGACAGGAGTTCTTCCTCTCCAGTGTGTACTGAGAACAACACCCAGGAAAGTGCAGACTATGGCAAATGCATAAAGGGGTCTGCTGCTCACCCTTAAATACCGACCTGAGGCCCCACCCACTCCCTCGAGGCCTCCAATGACAGGCCAAACCGTGGAACGCTCTTCTGCTTCCAAACTGTGAAACCCTTCCTTCCTCCTGCGAATGTTCCCATACCCCACCCTAAAGCAGCCTTTCCAGAAACAGTTGGCCTTGTGTTCTACCCAAATTCCACTGCTTAGCTCACAGTACGCACCTGTGTTGGAACACAAGGAGTTTGAGGGGAGAGTCTAAGGCATGGCTTCTGATGATCAGGCAAGGAGAAGAGGCATAAGCCAGGAGCAGTCTTTGCCTACTTTAACAAGGTCATTCATTCAGCTCTGGCTGATGCTCAAGGAGGAACGTGGCTAGAACAGATCTTGCACTCTGCGTGTGCTGTCTGCCTTAAGTTCCTTGGAGCTCCAGTCTCCCGGTGTATGATTTCAACCATCTAAATATGGTTAGGACCCTGCAAGTCTAAGCATTTGGGCAGAGAGGAGACTCATCCTGCAGAAAGACTCCTGGAATGATTTCTGAATTTCTCCTTCAGTGGCAGGCCACAGAAGGTGTCAAGTTCCCTCTTGGTTCCTCTGGTTCCACCTATTTAATCCACCATACACTTTGTCCTACTGGAGAGATTTGACAGATTCCTAGAAACTGTATGAACCTTCAGAAGCACACAGTGTGGATCCCAAGACTTTTGGGACAGGATACTGAAGTCATTTCCTTCATTTCAAGGAACAACATTTGTGGCTGCCATTCATTTGGATCTCTGATCATTAGGCAGTGTTTTCCAGAACACACAATTTCTGGTACTGCCAAATGTGCCTGTTGTTCTTCAGCGTGTGGCTTTGCCCTAGATGGAGGAGAACAGTAACAGCTGAGCAGTTCTAACCCTGCCTTATTTTTGCATCTCATGTTTTACATGTGCCATAATTTTAACTTTTTCCTTGCAGTCCCCATCAACAGTACCTGGGTGTACAATAGATCCTGTAGAAGTTATTCTGCTTCTTTCAGAGATCCTCTTTACCATCCCTGAAGACACAGATCCATAAACAGCTATATTTCCTTTGTAACATAGAACCCTTGCGGATAGGGTCAGAGGTTTATCTGCAGCCAGATGCAAAGCTGCGCTGCTGCATGCAGTTGTGTGTATCAAGTCTAAAATCCTCAGTTGAGATTTTCCTACCTGCCTAGTACCACATGGCTGCCTGATGGGAGACAGCTCGTATTGTTGCATGAAGGGTCTAACCCTGACAGGCCCCTCTGTTGGTTTACTGATGGCAAGAGGTTAGCCTGTATGTCCCTCTCGGTGCTGTGATCCCTACACCAGTGCTTTCCCTTGCCACAGCTGCCATGAAGCCCCGGGAACCTTTGCATTCCCTTGGAGCCAGAATCTGCTTGTTCCTTTCTGTGAATAAAGGGACCACTTCCCTCTGTGTTAACACACCTCCTATTTTGAGTTCTAGAGATTTTCTCTTTTATTTTTTTATTTTATTTTATTTATTTTATTTATTTATTTATTTATTTTTATTTATTTATTTATATATTTATTTATTTATTTTTTATTTATTCATTTATTTATATATATATTTATTTTATTTATTTTTATTTATTTATTTATTTATTTATTTATTTATTTATTTATTTAGTTTTTTGCTAAATTCCCGGATTCACCCAAAATAGCACACCGGGTGATTTGAGAACTGGGAACTCTAGCTGTAGCTTGTCTTGTGAGGTCGGCATGATGCTCTTGAGAGCCAAAAGCAGTGTCTCTCTTAATCATTCATTCTTGGGGCTGCTCCTCCTCTTCATGCTCTAAATGCTTTCCTACATGTGATATTTACAGTATCATGTGCCAAGAATGGCATCAGTGCTTATCTGGTGTCAGTCTGGTACTGCCCTCTTGAGAGCTTAACCCAATCTCTGTATGAAGTTGGTGAACAGTCTTCTCCAGGGCCTTGAAATACCTTAGTGAATGAGGCGGTTGTTTTGCACAGGCTCTTAACAGATCCCTGCACTCTTAAACCTGCAAGATGAGATTATTCAGTGACTTCATCATCAGAACAAACGAGGACCACCTGGGAATGAGAAAAATAACTGTGATTATTTGAATTAAAGTCAGGTGCAGATAGCTCTTGAAGGGTGGGGTGAACTGTTCTGAGAAACAATCAGCTGTAAAGTATAGAGCAAAAGTGATTTGATTTTCAGGCATAAAAACCCTGTGTTTTGCATGTACAGGGTCATGTCCTGTCTTTGGAGGTGCGACCTATCTCGACAGCAATAAAACCTTTTGCTATTGCATTGAGTTGTGGTCTGTGAGTGTTCCTGTGAAGGGTGCACAATCCTGAGCTCCTGAGCAGTGAGACTCCAGGTCTTACATTTTGGTGCATTGCTAGGAAAAAACAGACCTCAGCAGACTGGGCTCAGAGGTCGAGCTCGGAACAGGTTAGTCTGATTTCTGGTATACCACTGTTTCTCTTTAGTCACCTATCTGGACCTTTTTGGTCATCTTCTCAGTCACTGGGATAGACAGATTTGTCAGAATATTGATTGACTGGGAACTGGAGGACATTCAGATTCCATTTGAGGAGGCTAGGTCTGGGATGGTCTTCCTCCCATCCATTTCTCTTCAGAGACAGCTGCTGTGAGGCAGCCTCTCAATCAGAATTCTGTGGTACCACCCTTAAGGGTGTCCTTGTCAAATTGCCTGTCTTGTCTTGGAAGCTTTTGCAATCCATTCCTTAATGATGAAGCAGCTTATAAAATGGGAAACATCTTTACCAGCTAGGCAACAGACAGGTTTATAGGTAGACCATTCAAAGAAGTCATGAAATGTAAACATGAAGAAACAAACAAACAATCTAGAAAAGATCATCCAGAGTGAGGTATCCCGGAATCAGAAAGACATACACGGTATACACTCACTTTTAAGTGGATGCTAGACCTATAAGATAGGATAAACATACTAAAATCTGTACACCTTAAGAAGATAAATGAGAAAGAGGACATGGATTAAGATGAT
>JAEOAE010002650.1:0-170912 GCA_036365155.1 Meriones psammophilus
GTTGGAAGGGGGGTTTTAAGTGCTCTAAGTCATTTAGTTGGGCGGGTTTAAGTGCTCTGGGTCATTTCGTTGGAAGCGGGTTTTTAAGTGCACTGATGACATTTCTTTGGAACTAGGTTTTTAAGTGCTCTGGGCTCATTTCGTTAGGCGTGTTTTTAAGTGCTCTGGGCTCATTTCATTTATGACGGAGTATTTAAGTGCTCTGGGTCATTTCATTGGGCGGGTTTTTATGTGCACTGAGGACATTTCGTTTGAACTGGGTTTTTAAGTGCTCTGGGCTCATTTTGTTAGGCGGGTTTTTAAGTGCTCTGGGCTCATTTCTTTGAAGGGTTTTTAAGTGCTCTGTAGTCATTTCATTTTAAGCGGGTTTTTAGTGCTCTGGGTCATTTTCGTTAGGTGGTTTCTTGATGCCTCTGGAGTCATTTCGTTGGAATCAGAATTTTAGTGCTCAGGATTCATTTTCATTTGAAGGTTTTATATATTCTGGTGTCCTTTCGTTGGAGGCGGGGTTTAAGTGCTCTAGAGATTCATTTCGTTGGAGGCGTGTTTTAAGTGCTCTAGAGACATTTAGTTGGAAGGAAGGTTATAAATGTTCTGTGTCATACGTTGGGTGGGTTTTTAAGTGCTCTAGGGTCATTTTTGATTTGGAAGGAGGTTTTAAATACTCTGTAGTCAATTTATTTGTAGCGGGTTTTTAAGTGCTCTGGAGTCATTTACGTTGAGCAGGGTTTTAAATGTTCTGGTCATTTTTCGTTGGAGCGGGGTTTAAGTGCTCTGTAGTCCATTTGTTGGAAGCGGGTTTTAAGTGCTCTGTAGTCAATTTGTTAGGCGGGTTTTTAAGTGCTCTGGAGTCATTTCGTTGGAAGCAGATTTTTAAGTGCTCTGGAATCATTTCGTTGGAAGCGGTTTTTATGTGCTCTGGGATCATTTCTTTGGAGGCGAGTTTTTTAAGTGCTGTAGTCGTTCGTTGGAAGTGGTTTTTTAAGTTCTCTGGGTCATTTAAATTTAAAGCGGGTTTTTATGTGCACTGAGGACATTTCGTTGGAACTAAGGTTTTTAAGTGCTCTGGGTTATTTCGATTTGGAGCGGTTTTTAAGTGCTCTGGAGTCATTTTGTGGAAGCGGGTTTTAGAATTCTCTGGAGTCATTTATTTTGGGCGGGTTTTAAGTGCTCTTGAGTCATTTCATTGGTAAGTGTTTTTGAGTACTCTGGAGTCATTTCGTTGGAAGTGAGTTTTTTGAGTGCTCTGGAGTCATTACGTTAGGCGGGTTTTAAGTGCTCTGGGCTCATTTATTTGGAAGCGGGTATTTAAGTGCTCTGGAGTCATTTTTCATTGGAAGCGTTTTTGAGTGCTCTGGAGTCATTTCGATTTAGGCCAGTTTTTCTGTGCACTGAGGACATTTCGTTGGAACTGGGATTTTAAGTACTCTGGGCTCATTCCGTTAGGCGGGTTTTAGGTGCTCTGGGCTCATTTTTTCTTTGAAGAGGTTTTTAAGTGCTCTGTAGTCATTTCATTTAAGCGGGTTTTTGAGTGCTCTGGAGTCATTTCGTTGGAATCGGGTTTTTAAGTGCTCTGGAGTCATTTCGTTGGTAACAGTTTTTTGAGGACTCTGGAGTCATTTCGTTGGAATCAGGTTTTTGAGTGCTCAGGAGTCATTTCGTTGGAAGCGGGTTTTTATGTTCACTGCGGACATTTAAACGGAACTGGGTTTTTAAGTGCTCTGGGCTCATTTCGTTAGCGCGTTTTTAAGTGCTCTGGGCTCATTAATTTGAAGAGGGTTTTTAAGTGCTCTGTAGTCATTTAGTTGGAAGCGGGTATTTAAGTGCTCTGGAGTCATTTCATTGGAAGCGGGTTTTTGAGTGCTCTGGAGTAATTTCGTTGGAAGCAGGTTTTTTAGTCCTCTGGAGTCATATCGTTGGAAGCGGTGTTCTAAATGTTCTGGTGTCCTTACGTCGGAAGCGGGATTTAAGTGCTCTAGGGTCGTTTCGTTAGAAGCAGGTTTTTAAATGCTCTGTAGTCAATTTGTTTGAAGCGGGTTTTAAGTGCTCTGAGTCATTTCTTTGGAACTGGGTTTTTAAGTGCTCTGGAGTCATTTTGTTGGAAACAGGTTTTAAGTGCTCGGAGTCATTTCATTGGAGCGTGTTTTTGAGTACTCTGAGTCATTTCGTTGGAAGTGGTTTTTTGAGTGCTCAGGAGTCATTTCGTTGGAAAGGGTTTTAAGTGATCTGAAGTCATTTCGATTTGGAGGCGGGTTTTTAAGTGCTCTGGAGACATTTCGTTGGAAGCAGCTTTTAGAGTGCCCTGGAATCATTTAGAAGGAAGCAGGTTTTTTATGTCCTCTGAGATCATTTCATTGGAAGCAGTTTTTAAGTGCTCTGGGATCATTTCGTTAGGCGGGTTTTTAAGTTCTCTGAGTCATTTCGTTGGAAGCAGGTTTTTATATTGCACTGAGGATATTTCATTGGAGCTGGGTTTTAAGTGCTGTGGAGTCATTTAGATTTAGGCGGGTTTTTTAAGTGCTGTGGGAGTCATTTCGTTTGAAGCAGGTTTTAGAGTTCTCTGAGTCATTTCGTTGGAGCGGGTTTTTAGTGCTCTGGAGTCATTTAGATTTGGAAGCAGGGTTTAAGTACTCTGAGTCATTTCATTGGAAGCGTGTTTTTGAGTACTCTCTGAGTCATTTCGTTGGAAGGGGTTTTAAGTGCTCTGAAGTCATTTCGTTAGGCGGGTTTTAAGTGCTCTGGAGTCATTTCGTTGGGGCGGGTTTTTAAGTGCACTGATGACATTTCTTTGGAACTGGGTTTTTAAGTGCTCTGGGCTCATTTAGTTGGAAGCGGGTATTTAAGTGCTCTGAGTCATTTCATTGGAAGCGGGTTTTATGTGCACTGAGGACATTTCGTTGGAACTGGGTTTTAAGTGCTCTGGGCTCATTTTGTTGAAGCGGGTTTTTAAGTGCTCTGGGCTCATTTCTTTGAAGAGGGTTTTTAAGTGCTCTGTAGTCATTTCATTTTAAGCGGGTTTTTGAGTGCTCTGGAGTCATTTCGTTGGAAATTGGTTCTTGATGCCTCTGAGTCATTTCGTTGGAATCAGAATTTTTGAGTGCTCAGGATTCATTTCATTTGAAGGGGTTTTATATATTCTGGTGTCCTTTCGTTAGGCGGGGTTTAAGTGCTCTAGGGTAGTTTCGTTTTAAGCGTGTTTTTAAGTGCTCCTGAGACATTTCGTTGGAAGGAAGGTTATAAATGTTCTGAGTGTCCTTACGTTGGAATTGGTATTTAAGTGCTCTAGGGTCATTTCGTTGGAAGGAGGTTTTAAATGCTCTGTAGTCAATTTGTTGGAAGCGGGTTTTTAAGTGCTCTGGAGTCATTTCGTTTAGGCGGGTTTTAAATGTTCTGGTGTCCTTTCGTTAGGCGGGGTTTAAGTGCTCTGTAGTCAATTTGTTGGAAGCGGGTTTTTAAGTGCTCTGGAGTCATTTAGATTTAGGCGGGTTTTAAGTGCTCTGAGTCATTTCGTTTGAAGCAGATTTAGAGTGCTCTGGAATCATTTCGATTTTAGGCGGGTTTTTATGTGCTCTGGGATCATTTCTTTGGGCAGTTTTTAAGTGCTGTGAGTCCGTTCGTTGGAAGTGGGTTTTAAGTTCTCTGGAGTCATTTAGGTGGAGCGGGTTTTTATGTGCACTGAGGACATTTAGTTGGAACTGGGTTTTAAGTGCTCTGGAGTTATTTAGTTGGAGCGGTTTTTAAGTGCTCTGGAGTCATTTTGGTGGAAGCGGGTTTTAGAATTCTCTGGAGTCATTTAGTTTGAAGGCGGGTTTTTAAGTGCTCTTGAGTCATTTCATTGGTAGAGTGTTTTTGAGTACTCTGGAGTCATTTCGTTGGAAGTGAGTTTTTAGTGCTCTGGAGTCATTTACGTTAGGCGGGTTTTAAGTGCTCTGGGCTCATTTATTTGGAGGCGGGTATTTAAGTGCTCTGGAGTCATTTCATTGGGCGTTTTTTGAGTGCTCTGGAGTCATTTTCGTTTGGGCGGGAGTTTTCTGTGCACTGAGGACATTTCGTTGGAACTGGGATTTTAAGTACTCTGGGCTCATTCCGTTGGAAGCGGGTTTTTAGGTGCTCTGGGCTCATTTCTTTGAAGAGGGTTTTAAGTGCTCTGTAGTCATTTCATTTTAAGCGGGTTTTTGAGTGCTCTGGAGTCATTTCGTTGGAATCGGGTTTTTAAGTGCTCTGGAGTCATTTCGTTGGTAACAGTTTTTTGAGGACTCTGGAGTCATTTCGTTGGAATCAGGTTTCTGAGTGCTCAGGAGTCATTTCGTTGGAAGCGGGTTTTTATGTTCCTGCGGACATTTAAATCCGGAACTGGGTTTTAAGTGCTCTGGGCTCATTTCGATTTGGCAGCGTTTTTTAAGTGCTCTGGGCTCATTAATTTGAAGAGGGTTTTTAAGTGCTCTGTAGTCATTTAGTTGGAAGCGGGTATTTAAGTGCTCTGGAGTCATTTCATTGGAAGCGGGTTTTTGAGTGCTCTGGAGTCATTTCGTTGGAAGCAGGTTTTTAAGTCCTCTGGAGTCATTTCGTTGGAAGCGGGGTTTGAGTGCTCTGGAGTCATTTCGTTGGAAGCGTGTTTTTATGTGCTCCTGAGTCATTTCGTTGGAAGCGGGGTTATAAATGTTCTGCTGTCCTTACGTTGGAATTGGGATTTAAGTGCTCTAGGGTCATTTTGTTGGAAGGAGGTTTTTAAATGCTCTGTAGTCAATTTGTTGGAAGCGGGTTTTTAAGTGCTCTGGAGTCATTTCGTTGGAAGCAGATTTTAGAGTGCTCTGGAATCATTTCTTTGGAAGCGTGTTTTTATGTGCTCTGAGGTCATTTCATTGGATGCGGTTTTTTAAGTGCTCTGGGATCATTTCTTTGGAAGCGGGTTTTTAAGTGCTGTGGAGTCCGTTCGTTGGAAGCGAGTTTTTCTGTGCACTGAGGACATTTCGTTGGAACTGGGATTTTAAGTGCTCTGGGCTCATTCCGTTGGAAGCAGGTTTTTAGGTGCTCTGGGCTCATTTCTTTGAAGAGGGTTTTTAAGTGCTCTGTAGTCATTTCATTTTAAGCGGGTTTTTGAGTGCTCTGGAGTCATTTCGTTGGAATCGGGTTTTTAAGTGCTCTGGAGTCCTTTCGTTGGTAACGGGTTTTTGATGGCTCTGGAGTCATTTCGTTGGAAGCAGGTTTTTGAGTGCTCAGGAGTCATTTCGTTGGAAGTGGCATTTTAAATGTTCTGGTGTCCTTTCGTTGGAAGCGGGGTTTAAGTGCTCTAGGGTCGTTTTGTTTGAAGTGTGTTTTTAAGTGCTCCTGAGTAATTTCGTTGGAAGGGGAGTTTTAAATGTTCTGGTGTCCTTCATAGGAAGCGGGTTTAAGTGCTCTAGGGTCATTTCGTTGGAAGCAGGTTTTAAAATGCTCTGTAGTCAATTCATTGGAAGCTGGTTTTTAAGTTCTCAGGAGTCATTTCGTTCGAAGCGGATTTTGAAGTGCTCTGGGCTCATTTCGTTGGAAGCGGGTTTTAGAGTGCTCTGGATTCATATCGTTAGGCGGGTTGTTCTGTGCTCTGAGGTCATTTCGTTAGGCGGGTTTTAAGTGCTCTGGAGTCATTTCGTTGGAAGCAGGTTTTTATGTGCTGTGGGGTCATTTCATTGGAAGCGGTTTTATAAGTGCTCTGGGATCATTTCTTTGGAAGCAGGTTTTTAAGTGCTGTGGAGACCGTTTGTTGGAAGCAGGTTTTTAAGTGCTCTGGAGTCCTTTCGTTGGAAGCGGGTTTTTATGTGCACTGATGACATTTCGTTGGAACTGGGTTTTTAAGTGCTCTGGAGTCATTTCGTTGGAAGCGGTTTTTTAAGTGCTCTGGAGTCATTTTGGTGGAAGCGGGTTTTAGAAATCTCTGGAGTCATTTCGTTGGAAGTGGGTTTTTGGGTGCTCTGGAGTCATTTCGTTGGAAGCAGGTTTTTAAGTGCTCTGAAGTCATTTCGTTGGAAGCGGGTTTTTAAGTGCTCTGGAGTCATTTCGTTGGAGGCGGGTTTTTAAGTGCACTGAGGACATTTCATTGGAACTGGGTTTTTAATTGCTCTGGGCTCATTTACTTGGAATCGGGTATTTAAGTGCTCTGGAGTCATTTCATTGGAAGCAGGTTTTTGAGTGCTCTGGAGTCATTTCGTTTGAAGCGGGTTTTTATGTGCACTTAGGACATTTCGTTGGAACTGGGTTTTTAAGTGCTCTGGGCTCATTTTGTTGGAAGCAGGTTTTTAAGTGCTCTGGGCTCATTTCTTTGAAGAGGGTTTTTAAGTGCTCTGTAGTCATTTCATTTTAAGCGGGTTTTTGAGTGCTCTGGAGTCATTTCGTTTGAAGCGGGTTTTTAAGTGCTCTGGAGTCATTTCGTTGGAAATGGGTTTTTGATGGCTTTGGAGACATTTCTTTGGAAGGGGTTTTGAGTGCTCAGGATTCATTTTCATTTGAGCGGGGTTTTAAATATTCTGGTGTCCTTTCATTGGAAGCGGGGTTTAAGTGCTGTAGGGTAGTTTCGTTTGAAGCGTGTTTTTAAGTGCTCTGAGTCATTTCGTTTGGAAGGTTTTAAATGTTCTGTGTCCTTTTCGTTGGAAGCGGGGTTTAAGTGCTCAGGTCGTTTCATTGGAAGCAGGTTTTAAAATGCTCTGTAGTCAATTCATTGGAAGCGGTTTTTTTAAGTGCTGTGGAGTCATTTGTTTGAAGCAGGTTTTAGAGTTCTCTGGAGTCATTTAGATTGGAAGCGGGTTTTTAGTGCTCTGGAGTCATTTCGTTGGAAGTAGGGTTTTAAGTACTCTGGAGTCATTTCATTGGAGCGTGTTTTTAGTACTCTGGAGTCATTTAGTTGGAAGGGTTTTTAAGTGCTCTGAAGTCATTTCGTTGGAAGTGGGTTTTAAGTGCTCTGGAGTCATTTCGTTGGAGGCGGGTTTTAAGTGCACTGAGGACATTTCATTGGAACTGGGTTTTTAAGTGCTCTGGGCTCATTTCGTCACAGCGTGATTTTTTTAAGTGCTCTGGGCTCATTTAGTTGAGCGGGTATTTAAGTGCTCTGGTCATTTCATTGGAGCGGGTTTTTATGTGCACTGAGGACATTTCGTTGGAACTGGGTTTTTAAGTGCTCTGGGCTCATTTTGTTGGAAGCGGGTTTTTAAGTGCTCTGGGCTCATTTCTTTGAAGAGGGTTTTAAGTGCTCTGTAGTCATTTCATTTTAAGCGGGTTTTGAGTGCTCTGGAGTCATTCGTTGGAAATGGGTTCTTGATGCCTCTGGAGTCATTCGTTGGAATCGAATTTTGAGTGCTCAGGATTCATTTCATTTGAAGGGGGTTTTATATATTCTGGTGTCCTTTCGTTGGAGGCGGGGTTTAAGTGCTCTAGGGTAGTTTCGTTTTGAAGCGTGTTTTTAAGTGCTCTGAGACATTTCTTTGGAAGGAAGGTTATAAATGTTCTGGTGTCCTTACGTTGTTATTGGGATTTAAGTGCTCTAGGGTCATTTCGTTGGAAGGAGGTTTTAAATGCTCTGTAGTCAATTTGTTGGAGCGGGTTTTTAAGTGCTCTGGAGTCATTTAGATTTAGGCGGGGTTTTAAATGTTCTGGTGTCCTTTTCGTTTGGAAGCGGGGTTTAAGTGCTCTAGTGTCGTTTCGTTTGGAAGCAGGTTTTAAATGCTCTGTAGTCAATTTGTTGGAAGCGGGTTTTAAGTGCTCTGGAGTCATTTCGTTGGAAGCGGGTTTTAAGTGCTCTGGAGTCATTTCGTTGGAAGCAGATTTTAGAGTGCTCTGGAATCATTTCGTTAGGCGGGTTTTATGTGCTCTGGGATCATTTCTTTGGAAGCGGGTTTTAAGTGCTGTGGAGTCCGTTAGATTTGGGCGGGTTTTTAAGTTCTCTGGAGTCATTTCGTGGGCGGGTTTTTATGTGCACTGAGGACATTTCGTTGGAACTGGGTTTTTAAGTGCTCTGGAGTTATTTCGTTAGGCGGTTTTTAAGTGCTCTGGAGTCATTTTGGTGGAAGCGGGTTTTAGAATTCTCTGGAGTCATTTCGTTGGAAGCGGGTTTTTAAGTGCTCTTGAGTCATTTCATTGGTAGAGTGTTTTTAGTACTCTGGAGTCATATCGTTGGAAGTGGGTTTTTGAGTGCTCTGGAGTCATTACGTTGGAAGCGGGTTTTTAAGTGCTCTGGGCTCATTTATTTAGGCGGGTATTTAAGTGCTCTGGAGTCATTTCATTGGAAGCGTTTTTGAGTGCTCTGGAGTCATTTTGTTGGGCGAGTTTTCTGTGCACTGAGGACATTTTCGTTGGAACTGGGATTTTTAAGTGCTCTGGGCTCATTCGTTGGAAGGCGGGTTTTAGGTGCTCTGGGCTCATTTCTTTGAAGAGAGGGTTTTTAAGTGCTCTGTAGTCCTTTCATTTTAAGCGGGTTTTGAGTGCTCTGGAGTCATTTCGTTGGAATCGGGTTTTTAAGTGCTCTGGAGTCATTTCGTTGGTAACAGTTTTTGAGGACTCTGGAGTCATTTCGTTGGAATCAGGTTTTGAGTGCTCAGGAGTCATTTCGTTAGGCGGGTTTTTATGTTCACTGAGGACATTTCGTGAACTGGGTTTTTAAGTGCTCTGGGCTCATTTAGTTGGAAGCGGGTTTTTAAGTGCTCTGGAGTCATTTCATTGAAGCGGGTTTTTGAGTGCTCTGAGTCATTTCGTTGGAAGCAGGTTTTAAGTCCTCTGGAGTCATTTTCGTTGGAGGCGGGGTTTGAGTGCTCTGGAGTCATTTCGTTGGAAGTGTGTTTTTATGTGCTCCTGAGTCATTTAGATTTCACAGCGGGGTTATAAATGTTCTGCTGTCCTTACGTTGGAATTGGGATTTAAGTGCTCTAGGGTCATTTTGTTGGAAGGAGGTTTTTAAATGCTCTGTAGTCAATTTGTTGGAAGCGGGTTTTGAGGCTCTGGAGTCATTTCGTTGGAAGCAGGTTTTGAGTGCTCTGGAGTCATTTCGTTGGAAGCAGGTTTTTAAGTCCTCTGGAGTCATTTCGTTGGAAGCGGGTTTGAGTGCTCTGGAGTCATTTCGTTTAGGCGTGTTTTCATGTGCTCCTGAGGTCATTTCGTTGGAAGCTGGGGGTTATAAATGTTCTGCTGTCCTTACGTTGGAATTGGGATTTAAGTGCTCTGGGGTCATTTCATTTGGAAGGAGGTTTTTAAATGCTCTGTAGTCAATTTGTTGAAGCGGGTTTTGAGTGCTCAGGAGTCATTTCGTTGGAAGGGGTTTTAAATGTTCTGGTGTCCTTAAATGTTAGAAAGCGGGGTTTAAGTGCTCTAGAGGTCGTTTTGTTTTGAAGTGTGTTTTTAAGTGCTCCTGAGTCATTTCGTTGGAAGGGAGTTTTAAATGTTCTGGTGTCCTTTCGTTGGAAGCGGGTTTTAAGTGCTCTAAGGTCATTTCATTGGAAGCAGGTTTTAAAATGCTCTGTAGTCAATTCATTGGAAGCTGGTTTTTAAGTTCTCAGAGTCATTTTGTTTAGGCGGATTTTGAAGTGCTCTGGGCTCATTTCGTTTGAGGCGTGTTTTAGAGTGCTCTTGAATCATTTGTTGAAAGCGGGTTTTATGTGCTCTAAGGTCATTTCGTTGGAAGAGGGTTTTTCAGTGCTCTGGAGTCATTTCCTGGAACGGGTTTTGAGTGCTCTGGAGTCATTTTGTTAGAGCGGATTTTTATGGGCACTGAGGACATTTCTTTGGAACTGGGTTTTTAAGTGCTCTGGGCTAATTTTTCATTTTAGGCGGGTTTTTAAGTGCTCTGGGCTCATTACTTTTGAAGAGGGTTTTTTAAGTGGTCTCTGTAGTCATTTAGTTGGAAGCGGGTATTTAAGTGCTCTGGAGTCATTTCATTGAAGCGGGTTTTGAGTGCTCTGGATTCATTTCGTTGGAAGCACGTTTTTAAGTCCTCTGGAGTCATTTAGATTTAGGCGGGTTATAAATGTTCTGGTGTCATTACGTTGGAATTGGGATATAAGTGCTCTGGGTCATTTGTTGGAAGGAGGTTTTAAATGCTCTGTAGTCAATTTGTTGGAAGCAGGTTTTAAGTGCTCTGGAGTCATTTCGTTGGAACTGGGTTTTTAAGTGCTCTGGATTCATTTCAGTGGAAGAAGGTTTTGGAGGCTCTGGAGTCATTCGTTGGAAATGGGGTTTTTAAGTGCTCTGGAGTCATTTGAGTTGGAAGCGGGTTTTAGAGTGCTCTGGAATCATTTCCTTGGAAGCGGTTTTTATGTGCTCAGAGGTCATTTAGTTGGAAGCAGGTTTTTAAGTGCTCTGGGTCATTTTTTTTAGGCGGTTTTTATGTGCACTAGGAATTTCGTTGGAACTGGGTTTTTAAGTGCTCTGGGCTCATTTCGTTGGAAGCGGGTTTTTAAGTGCTCTGGAGTCATTTCGTTGGAAAGCGGGTTTTGAGTGCTCTGGATACATTTCGTTAAGCGGGTTTTAAGTGCTCTGGAGTCATTTCTTTGGAAGCAGGTTTTAAGTGCTCTGGAGAGTCATTTCATTGGAAGCGTTTTTGAGTACTCTGGACTCATTTCATTGGGAAGTGGGTTTTGAGTGCTCTGGAGTCATTTCGTTGGAAGGGTTTTTAAGTGCTCTGAAGTCATTTAGTTTGAGGCGGGTTTATAAGTGTTCTAGAGTCATTTCTTTGAAGTGGGTTTTTAAGTGATCTGGATTCATTTAGTTGAGGCGGGTTTTAAGTGCTCTGGAGTCATTTCGTTTAAGCGGGTTTTTAAGTGCTCTGGAGTAATTTCATTGAGGCGGGTATTTGAGTGATCTGGAGTCATTTTGATTTGGAAGCGGGTTTTAAGTGCTCTGGAGTCATTCGTTGAAGAGGTTTTTAATGCTCTGGAGTCATATGGTTGAAGCGGGTTTTTAGAGTGCTCTGGAGTCATTTAATTTGAAGCGGGTTTTATGTGCTCTGAGGTCATTTGTTTGGAAGAGGGTTTTAAGTGCTCTGGGTTCATTTTGTTGGAAGCAGTTTTTATGTGCACTGAGGACATTTAAGTGTTTGGAACTGGGTTTTTAAGTGCTCTGGGCTCATTTCGTTGGGCGGGTTTTTAAGTGCTCTGGGGTCATTTCATTGAAGCAGCTTTTAAGTGCTCTGGAGTCATTTCTTTTGGCGGGTTTTTATGTGCACTGAGGACATTTCGGGTTGGAACTGGGTTTTCAAGTGCTCTGAGTCATTTCGTTGGTAAGCGGGTTTTAAGTGCTCTGGAGTTATTTCGTTGAAGCGGGTTTTAGAGTCCTCTGGATTCATTTCTTTGGAATCGGGTTGTTCTGTGGTCGGAGGTCATTTCGTTGGAAGCAGGTTTTTAATTGCACTGGAGTCGTTTCGATGGAAGCGGGTTTTTATGTGCTCTGGGCTCATTTCGTTGGAAGCGGGTTTTTAAGTGCTCTGGAGTCATTTCTTTGGAAGCTGGTGTTTAAGTGCTCTGGAGTCATTTCTATGGAAGGGGGTGTTTATGTGCACTGAGGACATTTTGTTGGAACTGGGCTTTTAAGTACTCTGGAGTCATTTCTTTGGAAGCGGGTTTTAGAGTGCTCTGGAGTCTTTTCCTTAAAAGCGGGTTTTTAAGTGTTTTGGAGTCATTTCGTTGGAAGCGGGTTTTTAAGTGCTCTGGAGTCATTTCATTGGAAGCGTTTTTTTGAGTACTCTGGAGTCATTTAATTGGAAGCGAGGTTTTATGTGCTCTGGGGTCATTTATGTTGGAAGCAGGTTTTTAAGTGCTCTGGAGTCATTTTGTTGGAAGCAGGTTTTATGTGCACTGAGGACATTTCGTTGGAAGGCGAGTTTTAAGGGCTCTGGGATTATTTTCTTGGGCAGGTTTTAAGTGCTTTGGGAGTCACTTGGTTGGGCGGGTTTTAGAGTGCTCTGGAATCATTTCCTTTGAAGCGTGTTTTTATGTGCTCTGAGTCATTTCGTAACATTTGTTGGAGCGGGTTTTAAGTGCTCTGGGTTCATTTTGTTGGAAGTGGGTTTTTATGTGCACTGAGGCCATTTCGTTGGAACTGGGTTTTTCAGGTGCTCTGGAGTCATTTCGTTGGAAGGGGTTTTAAGTGCTCTGGAGACATTTCGTTGGAAGCAGGTTTTTAAGTGCTCTGAGTCATTTCATTGGAGTCAGCCCGGGTTTTTAAGTGCTCTGGAGTCATTTCATTGGCCAGCGGGTTTTAAAGTTCTCTGGATTCATTTCGTTGGGCGTGTTTTTAAGTGCTCTGGAGTCATTTTGTTGGAAGCGGGTTTTAAGTGCTCTGGAGTCATTTCATTAGGCGGGTTTTTAAGTGCTCTGGAGTCATTTCTTTGGAAGCGGTTTTTTATGTGCACTGAGACATTTCGTTGCAGAGGGTTTTCAAGTGCTCTCTAGTCAAACAGTTGGGCGTGTTTTTAAGTGCTCTGAGTCATTTCGTTGAAGCGGGTTTTAAGAGTGCTCTGGATTCTCTAGTTTCGTTTTTAGGGTTTTCTGTGCTCTGAGGTCATTTTGTTGGAAGCGGGTTTTTAAGTGCTCTGGAAATGTTTCGTTGGAGGGGTTTTATGTGCTCTTGGCTCATTTCGTTGGAAGGCGGGTTTTTAAGTGCTCTGGAGTCATTTCTTTGGAAGCCGGTTTTTAAGTGCTCTGAGTCATTTCTTTGGAAGGGGTGTTTAAGTGCTCTGGAGTCATTTCTATGGAGCGGGTTTTAAGTGCTCTGGAGTCTTTTCATTGGGAAGCGGGTTTTAAATGTTCTAGTCATTTCGTTGGAAGCGGGTTTTTAAGTGCTCTGGAGTCATTTCATTGGAGCGTTTTTTGAGTACTCTGGAGTCATTTCATTGGAAGCGGGTTTTTGAGTGCTCTGGAGTCATTTTCATTGGAAGCGGGTTTTTATGTGCTCCAAGGTCATTATGTTGGAAGCAGGTATTTAAGTGCTCTGGAGTCATTTAGATTTGGAAGCGGTTTTTATGTGCACTGAGGACATTTCGTTGGAAGCGAGTTTTTAAGGGCTCTGGGATCATTTCTATGGAAAGCGGGTTTTACGTGCTCTGGGAGTCACTTGGTTGGAAGAGGTTTTTAAGTGCTCTGGAATCATTTCCTTTGAAGCGTGTTTTTATGTGCTCTGGAGTCATTTCTTTGGAAGCGGGTTTTTAAGTGCTCTGGGTTCATTTGTTGGAAGTGGGTTTTTAAGTGCACTGAGGCCATTTCATTTGGAACTGGGTTTTAAGTGCTCTGGAGTCATTTCGTTGAAGCGGGTTTTTAAGTGCTCTGGAGACATTTCGTTGGAAGGCGGTTTTTAAGTGCTCTGTAGTCATTTCATTGGAAGCGGGTTTTAAGTGCTCTGGAGTCATTTCATTGGAAGCGGGTTTTAGTGCCTGAGTTCTCTGGATTCATTTCGTTGGAAGAAGGTTTTTAAGGGCTCTGGAGTCATTTCGTTGGAAACGGGTTTTTAAGTGCTCTGGAGTCATTTGTTGGAAGCGGGTTTTTTCTCTGGAATCATTTCGTTTGAAGCGGGTTTTTAATTGCTCAGAGGTCATTTCAGTGGAAGCAGGTTTTTAAGTGCTCTGGGTTCATTTTTTGGAAGCGGTTTTTATGTGCTCTGAGGTCATTTGTTGAACTGGGTTTTAAGTGCTCTGGGTCATTTCATTGGGCGGGTTTTTAAGTGCTCTGGAGTCATTTCATTGGAAGCGGGTTTTAGAGTGCTCTGGATACATTGGAAGCCGGATTTTTAAGTGCTCTGGAGTCATTTTGTTGGAAGCAGTTTTTATGTGCTCTGAGGACATTTCATTGAACCTTGTTTTTGAGTGCTCTGGGCTCATTTTGTTGGAAGCGGGTTTTAAGTGCTCTGGAGTCATTTCATTGGAAGGGGTTTTTAAGTGCTCTGAGTCATTTCTTTGGAAGCGGGTTTTTAAGTGTTCTAGAGTCATTTCTTTGGAACTGGTTTTTAAGTGATCTGATTCATTTCGTTGGTAGCGGGTTTTTTAAGTGCTCTGGAGTCATTTCGTTGAAGCGGGTTTTAAGTGCTCTGGAGTCATTTCATTGGAAGCGGTATTTGAGTGATCTGGAGTCATTTCGTTGAAGCGGGTTTTAGTGCTCAGGAGTCAATTCTGGTTTTAATGCTCTGGAGTCATATGGTTGGAAGGCGGGTTTAGAGTGCTCTGGAGTCATTTAATTTGAAGCGGGTTTTTATGTGCTCTGAGGTCATTTCTTTGGAAGAGGGTTTTAAGTGCTCTGGGTTCATTTGTTGGAAGCAGTTTTTATGTGCACTGAGGACATTTTGTTGGAACTGGGTTTTTAAGTGCTCTGGGCTCATACAGCGGTTTTTAAGTGCTCTGAGTCATTTCATTGGAAGCGGCTTTTTTGAGTGCTCTGAGTCATTTCTTTGAAGCGGGTTTTTATGTGCACTGAGGACATTTCGTTGGAACTGGGTTTTTAAGTGCTCTGGAGTCATTTTCATTGGTAGCGTTTTTAAGTGCTCTGGAGTTATTTCGTTGGAAGCGGGTTTTAGAGTGCTCCTGAGTCATTTCTTTGAATCGGTTTGTTCTGTGGTCGGAGGTCATTTCGTTTGGAAGCAGGTTTTAATTGCACTGGAGTCGTTTCGATGGAGCGGGTTTTTATGTGCTCTGGGCTCATTTCAGCGGGTTTTAAGTGCTCTGAGTCATTTCTTTGGCTGGTGTTTTAAGTGCTCTGGAGTCATTTCTATGGAAGGGGGTTTTATGTGCACTGAGGACATTTTTGTTGAACTGGGCTTTTCACTCTGAGTCATTCTTTGGAAGCGGGTTTTAGAGTGCTCTGGAGTCTTTTTGTTGGAAGCGGGTTTTATGTGTTTTGAGTCATTTCGTTTGAAGCGGGGTTTTTAAGTGCTCTGGAGTCATTTCATTGGAAGGGTTTTTGAGTACTCTGAGTCATTTAATTGGAAGCGGTTTTTAAGTGCTCTGAGGTCATTATGTTGGAAGCAGGTTTTAAGTGCTCTGGAGTCATTTCGTTGGAAGCAGGTTTTTATGTGCTCTGAGGACATTTAGTTTTGGAAGCGAGTTTTAAGGGCTCTGGGATTATTTCTATGAAACGGGGTTTTACGTGCTTTGGAGTCACTTGGTTGGAGGCGGGTTTTAGAGTGCTCTGGAATCATTTCCTTTGAAGCGGGTTTTTATGTGCTCTGAGGTCATTTCAGTGGAAGCGGGTTTTTAAGTGCTCTGGGTTCATTTTGTTGAAGTGGGTTTTTATGTGCACTGAGGCCATTTCATTGGAACTGGGTTTTTAAGTGCTCTGGAGTCATTTCGTTGGAAGGGTTTTTAATGCTCTGGAGACATTTCATTGGAAGCGGGTTTTAGAGTGCTCTGAGTCATTTGGTTGGAAAGGGTTTTTAAGTGCTCTGGAGTCATTTTCATTGAAGCAGTTTTTAGAGTTCTCTGATTCATTTCGTTGCAAGCTAGGTTTTTAAGTGCTCTGGAGTCATTTTGTTGGAAGCGGGTTTTTAAGTGCTCTGAGTCATTTCATTGGAGCGGGTTTTTTGAGTGCTCTGGAGTCATTTCTTTGAAGCGGGTTTTATGTGCACTGAGGACATTTCGTTTGCAACTGGTTTTCAAAGTGCTCTCTAGTCATTTCGTTGGTAGCTGCTTTTTAAGTGCTCTGAGTCATTTCGTTGGAAGCGGGTTTTAGAGTGCTCTGGATTCATTTTTGGAGCGGGTTGTTCTGTGCTCTGAGGTCATTTCGTTTAAGCGGGTTTTAAGTGCTCTGGAGTCGTTTCGTTGGAAGCGGTTTTTTGTGCTCTTGGCTCATTTAGATTTGGAAGCGGGTTTTTAAGTGCTCTGGAGTCATTTCTTTGGAAGCCGGTGTTTAAGTGCTCTGGAGTCATTTCTTTGGAAGCCGGTGTTTAAGTGCTCTGGAGTCATTTCTATGGAAGCGGGTTTTAGAGTGCTCTGGAGTCTTTTCCTTGGAAGCGGGTTTTTAAGTGTTCTGGAGTCATTTCGTTGGATGCGGGTTTTTAAGTGCTCTGGAGTCATTTCATTGGAAGCGTTTTTTTGAGTACTCTGGAGTCATTTCATTGGAAGCGGGTTTTTGAGTGCTCTGGAGTCATTTCATTGGAAGCGGGTTTTTATGTGCTCTGAGGTCATTATGTTGGAAGCAGGTATTTAAGTGCTCTGGAGTCATTTCGTTGGAAGCAGGTTTTTATGTGCACTGAGGACATTTCGTTGGAAGCGAGTTTTTAAGGGCTCTGGGATCATTTCTATGGAAACGGGTTTTTACGTGCTTTGGAGTCACTTGGTTGGAGGCGGGTTTTAGAGTGCTCTGGAATCATTTCCTTTGAAGCGTGTTTTATGTGCTCTGAGGTCATTTCTTTGGAAGCGGGTTTTTAAGTGCTCTGGGTTCATTTTGTTGGAAGTGGGTTTTATGTGCACTGAGGCCATTTCGTTGAACTGGGTTTTTAAGTGCTCTGGAGTCATTTCGTTGCCAGCGGTTTTTAAGTGCTCTGGAGACATTTCGTTGGAGGCGTTTTTTAAGTGCTCTCGAGTCATTTCATTAAGCGGGTTTTAAGTGCTCTGAGTCATTTCATTGGAAGCGGGTTTTAGAGTTCTCTGGATTCATTTCGTTTGACAGCGTGTTTTTAAGTGCTCTGGAGTCATTTAGATTGGAAGCGGGTTTTTAAGTGCTCTGGAGTCATTTCGTTGGAAGCAGATTTTAAGTTCTCTGGAGCCATTTCGTTTGAAGCGGGTTTTTAATTGCTCTGTACTCATTTCAGTGGAAGCAGGTTTTGGAGGGCTCTGAGTCATTTCGTTTGAAACGGGTTTTTAAGTGCTCTGGAGTCATTTCATTGAAGCGGGTTTTAAGTGCTCAGGAGTCAATTCGTTGAAGCGGGTTTTAATGCTCTGGAGTCATTTGGTCGGAAGCGGTTTTAGATTGCTCTGAGGTCATTTGGTTGGAAGAGGATTTTTAAGTGCTCTGGGTTCATTTTGTTGAAATAGGAAGCAGTTTTTATGTGCACTGAGGACATTTCGTTGGAACCTTGTTTTTAAGTGCTCTGGGCTCATTTTGTTGGAAGCGGGTTTTTAAGTGCTCTGGAGTCATTTCATTGGAAGCGGGTTTTTGAGTGCTCTGGAGTCATTTCTTTGGAAGCGGGTTTTTATGTGCACTGAGGACATTTCGTTGCAACTGGGTTTTCAAGTGCTCTCTAGTCATTTCGTTGGTAGCGGCTTTTAAGTGCTCTGGAGTCATTTCGTTTAAGCGGGTTTTAGAGTGCTCTGGATTCATTTTGTTGGAAGCGGGTTGTTCTGTGCTCTGAGGTCATTTCGTTGGAAGCGGGTTTTTAAGTGCTCTGGTGTCGTTTCGTTGGAAGCGGGTTTTTATGTGCTCTTGGCTCATTTCGTTGAAGCGGGTTTTAAGTGCTCTGGAGTCATTTCTTTGGAAGCGGTGTTTAAGTGCTCTGGAGTCATTTCTATGGAAGGGTGTTTATGTGCACTGAGGACATTTTGTTGAACTGGGCTTTTAAGTACTCTGAGTCATTTCTTTGAAGCGGGTTTTAGAGTGCTCTGGAGTCTTTTCCTTGGAAGCGGGTTTTTAAGTGTTCTGAGTCATTTCGTTGGATGCGGTTTTTAAGTGCTCTGGAGTCATTTCATTGGGCGTTTTTGAGTACTCTGGAGTCATTTAATTGGAAGCGGGTTTTTATGTGCTCTGAGGTCATTATGTTGAAGCAGGTTTTTAAGTGCTCTGAGTCATTATGTTGGAAGCAGGTTTTTATGTGCACTGAGGACATTTCGTTGAAGCGAGTTTTAAGGGCTCTGGGATTATTTCTATGGAAACGGGTTTTACGGACTTTGGAGTCACTTGGTTGGAGGCGGGTTTTAGAGTGCTCTGGAATCATTTCCTTTGAAGTGTTTTTATGTGCTCTGAGGTCATTTCGTTTGGAAGCGGGTTTTTAAGTGCTCTGGGTTCATTTTGTTGGAAGTGGGTTTTATGTGCACTGAGGCCATTTCCTTTGAACTGGGTTTTAAGTGCTCTGGAGTCATTTCGTTGGAAGGGGGTTTTAAGTGCTCTGAGACATTTCGTTGGAGCGGTTTTTAAGTGCTCTGGAGTCATTTCATTGGAAGCGGTTTTTAAGTGCTCTGGAGTCATTTCATTGGAAGCGGGTTTTAGAGTTCTCTGATTCATTTCGTTTGAAGCGTGTTTTTAAGTGCTCTGGAGTCATTTCAGTTGGAAGCGGGTTTTAAGTGCTCTGGAGTCATTTCGTTGGAAGCAGATTTTAAGTTCTCTGGAGCCATTTCGTTTGAAGCGGGTTTTTAATTGCTCTGTACTCATTTCAGTGGAAGCAGGTTTTGGAGGGCTCTGGAGTCATTTCGTTGGAAACGGGTTTTTAAGTGCTCTGGAGTCATTTCATTGGAAGCAGGTTTTTAAGTGCTCAGGAGTCAATTCGTTGGAAGCGGGTTTTTAATGCTCTGGAGTCATTTGGTCGGAAGCGGGTTTTAGAGTGCTCTGAGGTCATTTGGTTGGAAGAGGATTTTTAAGTGCTCTGGGTTCATTTTGTTGGAAGCAGTTTTTTATGTGCACTGAGGACATTTCATTTGCAACTGGGTTTTAAGTGCTCTGGGCTCATTTTGTTGGAAGCGGGTTTTTAAGTGCTCTGGAGTCATTTCATTGAAGCGGGTTTTGAGTGCTGTGGAGTCATTTCTTTGAAGCGGGTTTTATGTGCACTGAGGACATTTCGTTGCAACTGGGTTTTCAAGTGCTCTCTAGTCATTTTTGTTGGTAGCTGCTTTTTAAGTGCTCTGAGTCATTTCGTTGGAAGCGGGTTTTAGAGTGCTCTGGATCATTTCGTTGGAAGCGGGTTGTTCTGTGCTCTGAGGTCATTTCGTTGGAAGCGGGTTTTTAAGTGCTCTGGAGTCGTTTCGTTGGAAGCGGGTTTTTATGTGCTCTTGGCTCATTTCGTTGGAAGCGGGTTTTTAAGTGCTCTGGAGTCATTTCTTTGGAAGCCGGTGTTTAAGTGCTCTGAGTCATTTCTTTGGAACCGGGTGTTTAAGTGCTCTGGAGTCATTTCTTGGGCGGGTTTTAGAGTGCTCTGGAGTCTTTTCTTGGAAGCGGGTTTTTAAGTGTTCTGAGTCATTTCATTTGGATGGGTTTTTAAGTGCTCTGGAGTCATTTCATTGAAGTGTTTTTTGAGTACTCTGGAGTCATTTCATTGAAGCGGGTTTTTGAGTGCTCTGGAGTCATTTCATTGGAAGCGGGTTTTTATGTGCTCTGAGGTCATTATGTTGGAAGCAGGTATTTAAGTGCTCTGGAGTCATTTCGTTGGAAGCAGGTTTTTATGTGCACTGAGGACATTTCGTTGGAAGCGAGTTTTTAAGGGCTCTGGGATCATTTCTATGGAAACGGGTTTTTACGTGCTTTGGAGTCACTTGGTTGGAGGCGGGTTTTAGAGTGCTCTGGAATCATTTCCTTTGAAGCGTGTTTTTATGTGCTCTGAGGTCATTTCTTTGGAAGCGGGTTTTTAAGTGCTCTGGGTTCATTTTGTTGGAAGTGGGTTTTTATGTGCACTGAGGCCATTTCGTTGGAACTGGGTTTTTAAGTGCTTTGGAGTCATTTTGTTGGAAGCGGGTTTTTAAGTGCTCTGGAGACATTTCGTTGGAGCGGTTTTTTAAGTGCTCTCGAGTCATTTCATTGGAAGCGGGTTTTTAAGTGCTCTGGAGTCATTTCATTGGAAGCGGGTTTTAGAGTTCTCTGGATTCATTTCGTTGGAAGCGTGTTTTTAAGTGCTCTGGAGTCATTTCGTTGGAAGCGGGTTTTTAAGTGCTCTGGAGTCATTTCGTTGGAAGCAGATTTTAAGTTCTCTGGAGCCATTTCGTTTGAAGCGGGTTTTTAATTGCTCTGTACTCATTTCAGTGGAAGCAGGTTTTGGAGGGCTCTGGAGTCATTTCGTTGAAACGGGTTTTTAAGTGCTCTGGAGTCATTTCATTGGAAGCGGGTTTTTAAGTGCTCAGGAGTCAATTCGTTGGAAGCGGGTTTTTAATGCTCTGGAGTCATTTGGTCGGAAGCGGGTTTTAGATTGCTCTGAGGTCATTTGGTTGGAAGAGGATTTTTAAGTGCTCTGGGTTCATTTTGTTGGAAGCAGTTTTTTATGTGCACTGAGGACATTTCGTTGGAACCTTGTTTTTAAGTGCTCTGGGCTCATTTTGTTGGAAGCGGTTTTTAAGTGCTCTGAGTCATTTCATTGGAGCGGGTTTTTTGAGTGCTCTGGAGTCATTTCTTTGAAGCGGGTTTTATGTGCACTGAGGACATTTCGTTGCAAGTGGGTTTTCAAGTGCTCTCTAGTCATTCGTTGGTAGCGGCTTTTAAGTGCTCTGAGTCATTTTAGTTGGACAGGGTTTTAGAGTGCTCTGATTCATTTTGTTGGAAGCGGGTTGTTCTGTGCTCTGAGGTCATTTTTTGGAAGCGGGTTTTAAGTGCTCTGGAGTCATTTAGTTTAGCGGGTTTTATGTGCTCTTGGCTCATTTCGTTGGAAGCTGGTTTTTAAGTGCTCTTGAGTCATTCTTTGGAAGCCGGTGTTTAAGTGCTCTGGAGTCATTTCTATGGAAGGGGGTGTTTATGTGCACTGAGGACATTTTGTTTGAACTGGGCTTTTAAGTACTCTGAGTCATTTTTTTGGAAGCGGGTTTTAGAGTGCTCTGGAGTCTTTTCCTTGAAGCGGTTTTTAAGTGTTCTGAGTCATTTTGTTGGATGCGGGTTTTTAAGTGCTCTGGAGTCATTTCATTGGAAGCGGGTTTTTGAGTACTCTGGAGTCATTTCATTGGAAGCGGGTTTTTGAGTGCTCTGGAGTCATTTCATTGGAAGCGGGTTTTTATGTGCTCTGAGGTCATTATGTTGGAAGCAGGTTTTTAAGTGCTCTGGAGTCATTTCGTTGGAAGCAGGTTTTTATGTGCACTGAGGACATTTCGTTGGAAGCGAGTTTTTAAGGGCTCTGGGATCATTTCTATGGAAACGGGTTTTTACGTGCTTTGGAGTCACTTGGTTGGAGGCGGGTTTTAGAGTGCACTAGAATCATTTCCTTTGAAGCGGGTTTTTATGTGCTCTGAGGTCATTTCGTTGGAAGCGGGTTTTTAAGTGCTCTGGGTTCATTTTGTTGGAAGTGGGTTTTTATGTGCACTGAGGCCATTTCGTTGGAACTGGGTTTTTAAGTGCTCTGGAGTCATTTCGTTGGAAGCAGATTTTAAGTTCTCTGGAGCCATTTCGTTTGAAGCAGGTTTTTAATTGCTCTGTACTCATTTCAGTGGAAGCAGGTTTTTGAGGGCTCTGGAGTCATTTCGTTGGAAACGGGTTTTTAAGTGCTCTGGAGTCATTTCATTGGAAGCAGGTTTTTAAGTGCTCTGGAGTCATTTCATTGGAAGCGGGTTTTTGAGTACTCTGGACTCCTTTCGTGGGAAGTGGGTTTTTGAGTGCTCTGGAGTAATTTCGTTGGAAGGGGGTTTTTAAGTGCTCTGGAGACATTTTTCAGCGGTTTTTAAGTGCTCTGAGTCATTTCATTGAAAGCGGGTTTTAGAGTTCTCTGGATTCATTTTCAGCGTGTTTTTAAGTGCTCTTGAGTCATTTCGTTGGAAGCAGGTTTTTAAGTGCTCTGAGTCATTTATTTGAAGCGTGTTTTTGAGTATACTGGACTCATTTTCGTGGGAAGTGGGTTTTGAGTGATCTGGATTCATTTCGTTGCCAGCGGGTTTTTAAGTGCTCTGAGTCATTTCGTTTGGAAGCGGGTTTTTAAGTGCTCTAGAGTCATTTCATTGAAGCGGTTATTTGAGTGTTCTGGAGTCATTTCATTGGAAGCTGGTTTTTATGTGCTCTGAGGTCATTTCTTTGGAAGCTTAGTTTTTAAGGGCTCTGGGATCATTTCTTTTGAAACGGGTTTTTACGTGCTCTGAGTCATTTAGATTTAGCGGGTTTTACGTGCTCTGGAGTCATTTCTTTGGAAGGGGTTCTTTATGTGCACTGAGGACTTTTGTTGAACTGGGCTTTTAAGTACTCTGAGTCATTTCATTGGAAGTGGGTGTTTAAGTGCTCTGAGTCATTTCGTTGGAAGCGGGTTTTAAGTGCTCTGGAGTCATTTCGTTGAAAGTGGGTTTTGAGTACTCTGGAGTCATTTGATTGAAGCGTGTTTTTGAGTACTCTGGAGTCATTTCATTTGAAGCGGGTTTTTGAGTGCTCTGGTGTCATTTCATTGGAAGCGGGTTTTTATGTTCTCTGAGGTCATTTCGTTGGAAGCAGGTTTTTCAAGTGTTCTGGAGTCATTTCGTTGGAAGCGTGTTTTTAAGTGCTCTGGAGTCATTTCAGTGGAAGCAGGTTTTGAGGGCTCTGGAGTCATTTCGATGGAAACGGTTTTTAAGTGCTCTGGAGTCATTTCGTTGGAAGCGGGTTTTTAAGTGCTCAGGAGTCAATTCGTTGGAAGCGCGTTTTTAATGCTCTGGAGTCATTTGGTTGGAAGCGGGTTTTAGAGTGCTCTGGAGTCATTTCCTTTGAAGCGGGTTTTTATGTGCTCTGAGGTCATTTGGTTGGAAGAGGGTTTTTAAGTGCTCTGGGTTCATTTTGTTGGAAGCAGTTTTTATGTGCACTTAGGACATATCGTTGGACCTGGGTTTTTAAGTGCTCTGGGCTCATTTCTTTGGAAGCGGGTTTTTAAGTGCTCTGAGTCATTTCATTGAAGCGGGTTTTTGAGTGCTCTGAGTCATTTCTTTGGTAGCGGGTTTTAAGTGCTCTGAGTCATTTCGTTTGGAACTGGGTTTCAAGTGCGGGTTTTAGCGGGAGTGCTCTGGATTCATTTCGTTGGTTTTAGAGTGCTGGGTTGTTCAGGTTGTGCTCTGAGGTCATTTCGTTGGAAGCGGGTTTTTAAGTGCTCTGGAGTCTTTTCGTTGGAAGGGGGTCTTTATGTGCACTGAGGACTTTTTGTTGGAACTGGGCTTTTAAGTACTCTGGAGTCATTTCATTGGAAGCGGGTTTTTAAGTGCTCTGGAGTCATTTCGTTGGAAGCGAGTTTTTAAGTACTCTGGAGTCATTTCGTTGAAAGTGTGTTTTTGAGTACTCTGGAGTCATTTGATTGGAAGCGTGTTTTTGAGTACTCTGGAGTCATTTCATTGGAAGCGGGTTTTTGAGTGCTCTGGAGTCATTACATTGGAAGCGGGTTTTTATGTTCTCTGAGGTCATTTCGTTGGAAGCAGGTTTTTAAGTGTTCTGGAGTTATTTCGTTGGAAGCGGGTTTTTATGTGCTCTGGATTCATTTCTTTGGAAGCGTGTTGTTCTGTGCTCTGTGGTCATTTCGTTGGAAGCGGGTTTTTAAGTGCTCTGGAGAAATTTCGTTGGAAGCGGATATTAGAGTGCTCTGGAATCATTTCCTTGGAAGTGGGTTTTTATGTGCTCTGAGGTCATTTCGGTGGAAGCAGGTTTTTAAGTGCTCTGGGATCATTTCGTTGGAAGCGGGTTTTTAAGTGCTGTGGAGTCCTTTCGTTGGAAGCAGATTTTTAAGTGCTCTGGAGTCATTTCGTTGGAAGCAGATTTTTATGTGCACTGAGGACATTTCGTTGGAACTGGGTTTTTAAGTGCTCTGGAGTCATTTCGTTGGGAGCGGGTTTTAAGTGCTCTGGATTCATTTCGTTGGATGCAGGTTTTAAGTGCTCTGAGTCATTTCATTGAAGCGTGTTGTTGAGTACTCTCGACTCATTTCGTTGGAAGTGGTTTTTGAGT
Source organism: Meriones psammophilus (assembly GCA_036365155.1). Lineage (NCBI taxonomy): Eukaryota > Metazoa > Chordata > Mammalia > Rodentia > Muridae > Meriones > Meriones psammophilus. The sequence continues at coordinate 23,718 of JAEOAE010002650.1, forward strand.
GCTCTGGAGTCATTTCGTTGGAAGGGGTTTTAAGTGCTCTGAATTCATTTCATTGGAAGCGGGTTTTTCAGTGCTGTGAGTCATTTCTTTGAAGCGGGTTTTTAATTGCTCCTGAGTCATTTCATTGAAGCGGTTTTTAAGTGCTCCTGAGTCATTTTGTTGAAAGTGGCGTTTTAAATGTTCTGGTGTCCTTTCGTTGGAAGCAGGGTTTATTGCTCTAGAGTTGTTTTGTTGGAAGCAGGCTTTTAAATGCTCTGTAGTCATTTGGTTGGAAGCGGTTTTTAAGTGCTCTGGAGTCATTTCGTTGGAAGCGGGTTTCAGAGTGCTCTGGGATCATTTCGTTGGAAGCGTTTTTTTATGTGCTCTGAGGTCATTTCGTTGGAAGCGGGTTTTTAAGTGCTCTGGGTTCATTTTGTTGGAAGCGGGTTTTTATGTGTACTGAGGACATTTCTTTGGAACTGGGTTTTTAAGTGCTCTGTAGTCATTTCGTTGGAAGCGGGTTTTAGAGTGCTCTGGAGTCATTTCGTTGGAATCAGGTTTTTAAGTGCTCTGGAATCATTTTGTTGGAAGCAGGTTTTTAAGTGCTCTGGAGTCATTTCATGGGAAGCGTGTTGTTCAGTACTCTGGAGTCATTTCGTTGGAAGTGGGTTTTTGAGTGCTCTGGAATCATTTCGTTCAAGCGGGTTTTTATTTGCTCTGAGGTCATTTCGTTGGAAGCGGGTTTTTAAGTGCTCAGGGTTCATTTTGTTGAAAGCGGGTTTTTATGTGCACTGAGGACATTTCGTTGGAACTGGGTTTTGAAGTGCTCTTGGCTCATTTCGGTGGAAGCGGGTTTTTAAGTGCTCTGGGCTCATTTCGTTGGAAGTGTGTTTTTAAGTGCTCTGTAGTCATTTCATTGGAAGCGGGTTTTTGAGTGCTCTGGAGATATTTCATTGGAAGCTGGTTTTTATCTGCACTGAGGACATTTCGTTGGAACTGGGTTTTTAAGTTGTCTGGAGTCATTTCGTTGGAAGTGGGTTTTTAAGTGCTCAGGAGTCATTTTGTTGGAAGGGGGTTTTTATGTGCACTGAGGACATTTCGTTGGAACTGGGTTTTTAATTGCTCTAGAGTAATTTCGTTGGAAGCAGGGTTTTAAATGTTCTGGTTTCCTTTCGCTGGAAGCGGGGTTTAAATGCTCTAGGGTCATTTTGTTGGAAGCAGGTTTTTAAATGCTCTGTAGTCAATTTGTTGGAAGCGTGTTTTTAAGTGCTTTGGAGTCATTTCATTGGAAGCGTGTTTTTAAGTGCTGTGGAGTCCTTTCGTTGGAAACGGATTTTTAAGTGCTCTGGATTCATTTATTTGGAAGCGTGTTTTTATGTGCACTGAGGATATTTCGTGTGAACTGGGTTTTTAAGTGCTCTGGAGTCATTTCGTTGGAAGCGGATTTTTAAGTGTTCTGGAGTCATTTCATTGGAAGGGGGTTTTTGAGTGCTCTGGAGTCATTTCTTTGGAAGCCGGTTTTTACGTGCTCTCAATTCTTTTCATTGGAAGCGGGGTTTAAGTGCTCTAGGGTCGTTTCGTTGGAAACAGGTTTTTAAGTGCTCTGTAGTCAATTTGTTGGAAGTGGGTATTTAAGTGTTCTGGAGTCCTTTCGTTGGAAGCTAATTTTTAAGTTCTCTGGAGTCGTTTCGTTGGAAGCGAATTTTTAAGTGCTCTGGAGTCATTTCGTTGGAAGCGGGTTTTTGAGTTCTCTGGAGTCATTTCGTTGGAAGCAGGTTTTTATGTGCACTGAGGACATTTTGTTCGAACTGGGCTTTTAAGTACTCTGGGCTCATTTCGTTGGAAGCGGGTTTTTAAGTGCTCTTGGCTCATTTCGTTGGAAGAGGGTTTCTAAGTGCTCTGGAGTCATTTCGTTGGAAGCGGGTTTTTAAGTTCTCTGGAGTCAATTCTTTGGAAGCGGGATTTAGAATTCTCTGGAGTCATTTCGTTGGAAGCAGGTTTTTATGTGCACTGAGGACATTTTGTTGGAACTGGGCTTTTAAGTACTCTGGCGTCATTTCGTTGGAAGCGGTTTTTAGAGTGCTCTGGAGTCATTTCCTTGGAAGAGGGTTTTTAAGTGCTCTGGAGTCATTTTGTTGGAAGCGGGTTTTTTAGTGTCTGGAGTCATTTTGTTGGAAGCTTGTTTTAGAGTGCTCTGGAATCATTTCGTTGTAAGTGGGTTTTTATGTGCACTGAAGACATTTCTTTGGAACTGGGTTTTTAAGTGCTCTGGGCTCATTTCGTTGGAAGCGGTTTTTTAAGTGCTCTTGGCTCATTTCGTTGGAAGAGGGTTTCTAAGTGCTCTGGAGTCATTTTGTTGGAAGAGGGTTTTTGAGGGCTCTGGAGTCATTTCGTTGGAAGCGGGTTTTTGAGTGGTCTGGAGTCATTTCGTTGGAAGCGGGTTTTTACGTGCTCTGGATTGTTTTCGTTGGAAGAGTGTTTTTAAGTGCTCCTGAGTCATTTCATTGGAACCGGGGTTTTAAATGTTCTGGTGTCCTTTCGTTGGAAGCTGGGTTCAAGTGCTCTCTAGTCAATTTGTTGGAAGCGGGTTTTTAAGTGCTCTGGAGTCATTTGGTAGGAAGCGGGTTTTAAGTGCTCTGGAGTCATTTCGTTGGAAGCGGGTTTTGAGTTCTCTGAGTCATTTCGTTGGAAGCGGGTTTTGATTGCTCTGGAGTCATTTCGTTGGAAGCGGTTTTTAAGTGCTCTGGAGTCATTTCGTTGGAAGCGGTTTTTTTTTTTTTTTTTTTTTTTTATGCAGTTTATTCAGGAACCTTGAACAATCCTCGGACCCAGGGGAAAGCCAGCCCACAGCTTAAATAGCCTCTGGGTAGCCAACCCAGGCGTGCCACGTGGGCAATGCAGATAGGTCCACATACATGGAAGCAAGCCAGATCCTCAGCCTTAGCCAAATGTGGAATTGTTCGTGACAGAGAGCACTCACCATCGGGAAGGTGGAAGGCGAAAACCAGCTCCATCTTTAAGGCATAGCATTCCGCAGCTCTCTACAGTTCCCCTTTTTTGTTTTAGACGCATCAGGCAAGAGTAGAGGTCTGATCTCTGATATTAGAAATAAATTGGGACTTTGTACTGATGTTCATTTAGGTGTCATCCACCCAAAGAGCATCACACCTGTCCGATACCTTTTTCTCAGAGGCGGGACCTGGGGCATCAACCCGCATGCAATCAGACATGCTCTTCTCTGGGTCGAAAGCAGCCGACCCTGAGTGCAGTGCTTAGCCTCGCATCCTGAGCGTAACATTTTAGCTTTTTATGGTATCCAACCATGCTTGGGGAGAATGTCCTGCTTCAATGGCTGTAAAGGCCTGAATGATCATGGCTGCATCACACTGTTGTGAGACTCTAATCTTGCATATATACCACAGGCAAACCAAGGAGACCAACACCAGAAGGCCTGCTAATGCTCCCATGCCCGCCCATTCCTTCAGATGATTCATGGCTGCAGCAATCCATGATGATAATCCTGTGGCTAGTCCTGCGTCCACTCTGGTAGAATTTACTGTGACAATGGCCACTCTCAGCTGCTCCATCGTAGTATCGAATTCTCCAGTTCAATTACCTAAAATATAGCTCGACAATTGTTTAGACAGATTTGCAGCACAGGAAAAATTCTCATGTTATATGCTAGTGACTTAAAGTCCAGCATATTTTCATTAACAGCCAAGTTGAGCGATTTGCCATAGGGTATCAGTTTGCTCCTGCACGAGGTCATTCCTCTGATTGAACACCATCAAGCTTCCTTATAGTTGAGCATTAATTCCTTTATGTACAACTAAGGCATGAGCTACATTGGCTAAATGATTGATCAGGGTCTGAGTAGTCTGCCCAGTATAACTCATGGCTAATGCCCCGGTGGTAGCTCCAACAGCCGCCAATGAGATGGTAGTAACAATGGTGGCTGTAGTTCCAAGATCCCTTTTCTGTCTGAAGAGAGTCATAGCATGAGGGGCATCAACGGGCACAGGTACCCAGTGAGGCATGCGAGTAACCAGGGCATACCTAAATTTACTAGGATTCCAGCATTGGGCAAAAAAGCAAGTATCATTACCACAATAACTTGGCTCTATCTGGCTAATAATGAATAAAAATGGGGGATATAGACAAACAGGTGTGGGCTTATAGGAAATAGGAAATATTATGAGAAGCCTTAACCCCATCGTTGGAACATCCTACGTCAGTTCTAGAACTAGCAGTGGTGGTGTCCGAGGTCTGAGTAGGTTAAGGAGACCATTGCCCCCAGGGGCGAGTTGTGCTCCATGCCAATTGACTAACTCCCTGTTTTCCTCCACTTTTGAAAGTCATTTAAGGTTCTTAAATTATTTTTTCCCTTTTTAAAAAAAATTTTTCATCAATTACACTTTATTCATTCTGAATCCCCATAAGTCCCTCCCTCCTCCCTCCCAATCCCACCCTCCCTCCTCCCTTTGCTTGCATGCCACTCCCCAAGTCCACTGATAGGGAGGTTCTCTCTCCTTTCTGATCTTAGTCTATCAGTTCACATCAAAAGTGGCTGCATTGTCCTCTACTATGGCCTGGTAAGGCTGCTCCCCCCCAGGGGGAGGTGATCAAATGTAGCCCAGGGCAGTTCAGAGTCCAAATGGGTTACATAGTAATGTGAAGAGGGACTGCCTCTGACATAATCTGATTGGAAGCGGGTTTTTAAGTGCTCTGGAGTCATTTCGTGGGAAGCGGATTTCAGAGTGCTCTGGAATCATTTCGTTAGAAGCGGGTTTTTATGTGCTCTGAGGTCATTTTGGTGGAAGCAGGTTTTAAAGTGCTCTGGGATCATTTCGTTGGAACCGGGTTTTTAAGTGCTCTGGAGTCATTTCGTTGGAAGCGGGTTTTTATGTTCACTGAGGACATTTCGTTGGAACTGGGTTTTTAAGTGCTCTGGAGTCATTTCTTTGGAAGCGGGTTTTTATGTGCACTGAGGACATTTCGTTGGAACTGGGTTTTTAAGTGCTCTGGAGTCATTTCAATGGAAGTGGGTTTTTAAGTGCTCTGGAGTCATTTCGTTGGAAGCGGGTTTTTGAGTTCTTTGGAGTCATTTCATTGGAAGCGTGCTGTTGAGTACTCTGGAGTCATTTCTTTGGAAGGGGGTTTTTAAGTGCTCTGAAGTCATTTCGTTGGAAGCGGGTTTTTCAGTGCTCTGGAGTCATTTCTTTGGAAGCGGGTTTTTAAGTGCTCCGGAGTCATTTCGTTGGAAGCGGGTTTTTAAGTGCTCCTGAGTCATTTCGTTGGAAGCGGGGTTTTAAATATTCTGGTGTCCTTTCGTTGGAAGCAGGGTTTATTGCTCTACAGTTGTTTTGTTGGAAGCAGGCTTTTAAATGCTCTGTAGTCATTTGTTTGGAAGCGGTTTTTAAGTGCTCTGGTTCATTTCTTTGGAAGCAGATTTTTATGTGCTCTGGGGTCATTTCGTTGGAAGCAGCTTTTTAAGTGCTCTGGAGTCATTTCGTTGGAATCGGGTTTTAGAGTTCTCTGGAGTCATTTCGTAGGAAGCAGGTTTTTTATGTGCACTGAGGACATTTTGTTGGAACTGGGCTTTTAAGTACTCTGGAGTCATTTCGTTGGAAGCGGGTTTCAGAGTGCTCTGGGATCATTTCGTTGGAAGCGTTTTTTTATGAGCTCTGAGGTCATTTCGTTGGAAGCGGGTTTTTAAGTGCTCTGGGTTCATTTTGTTGGAAGCGGGTTTTTATGTGTACTGAGGACATTTCTTTGGAACTGGGTTTTTAAGTGCTCTGGGCTCATTTCGATGGAAGCGGGTTTTTAAGTGCTCTGGAGTCATTTCGTTGGAAGGGGGTTTTTATGTGCACTGAGGACATTTCGTTGGAATCGAGTTTTTAAGTGCTCTGTAGTCATTTCGTTGGAAGCGGGTTTTAGAGTGCTCTGGAGTCATTTCGTTGGAATCAGGTTTTTAAGTGCTCTGGAATCATTTCGTTGGAAGCAGGTTTTTAAGTGCTCTGGAGTCATTTCATGGGAAGCGTGTTGTTCAGTACTCTGGAGTCATTTCGTTGGAAGTGTGTTTTTGAGTGCTCTGGAATCATTTCGTTCAAGCGGGTTCTTATGTGCTCTGAGGTCATTTCGTTTAGGCGGGTTTTTAAGTGCTCAGGGTTCATTTTGTTGAAAGCGGGTTTTTATGTGCACTGAGGACATTTCGTTGGAACTGGGTTTTGAAGTGCTCTGGGCTCATTTCGGTGGAAGCGGGTTTTTAAGTGCTCTGGGCTCATTTCGTTGGAAGTGTGTTTTTAAGTGCTCTGTAGTCATTTCATTGAAGCGGGGTTTTTGAGTGCTCTGGAGATATTTCATTGGAAGCAGGTTTTTATCTGCACTGAGGACATTTCGTTGGAACTGGGTTTTTAAGTGGTCTGGAGTCATTTCGTTGGAAGTGGGTTTTTAAGTGCTCAGGAGTAATTTTGTTGGAAGGGGGTTTTTATGTGCACTGAGGACATTTCGTTGGAACTGGGTTTTTAATTGCTCTAGAGTCATTTCGTTGGAAGCAGGGTTTTAAATGTTCTGGTGTCCTTTCGCTGGAAGCAGGGTTTAAATGCTCTAGGGTCGTTTTGTTGGAAGCAGGTTTTTAAATGCTCTGTAGTCAATTTGTTGGAAGCGTGTTTTTAAGTGCTTTGGAGTCATTTCATTGGAAGCGTGTTTTTAAGTGCTGTGGAGTCCTTTCGTTGGAAACAGATTTTTAAGTGCTCTGGATTCATTTAGTTGGAAGCGGGTTTTTATGTGCACTGAGGATATTTCGTGTGAACTGGGTTTTTAAGTGCTCTGGAGTCATTTCGTTGGAAGCGGATTTTTAAGTGTTCTGGAGTCATTTCATTGGAAGGGGGTTTTTGAGTGTTCTGGAGTCATTTCTTTGGAAGCCGGTTTTTACGTGCTCTCAATTCTTTTCATTGGAAGCGGGGTTTAAGTGCTCTAGGGTCGTTTCGTTGGAAACAGGTTTTTAAGTGCTCTGTAGTCAATTTGTTGGAAGTGGGTATTTAAGTGTTCTGGAGTCCTTTCGTTGGAAGCTAATTTTTAAGTTCTCTGGAGTCATTTCGTTGGAAGCGGGTTTTTAAGTGCTCTGGAGTCATTTCGTTGGAAGCGGGTTTTAGAGTTCTCTGGAGTCATTTTGTTGGAAGCAGGTTTTTATGTGCACTGAGGACATTTTGTTCGAACTGGGCTTTTAAGTACTCTGGGCTCATTTCGTTGGAAGCGGGTTTTTAAGTGCTCTTGGCTCATTTCGTTGGAAGAGGGTTTCTAAGTGCTCTGGAGTCATTTCATTGGAAGCGGGTTTTTGAGTGCTCTGGAGTCATTTCATTGGAAGCGGGTTTTTATGTGCTCTGAGGTCATTATGTTGGAAGCAGGTATTTAAGTGCTCTGGAGTCATTTCGTTGGAAGCAGGTTTTTATGTGCACTGAGGACATTTCGTTGGAAGCGAGTTTTTAAGGGCTCTGGGATCATTTCTATGGAAACGGGTTTTTACGTGCTTTGGAGTCACTTGTTTGGAGGCGGGTTTTAGAGTGCTCTGGAATCATTTCCTTTGAAGCGGGTTTTTATGTGCTCTGAGGTCATTTCGTTGGAAGCGGGTTTTTAAGTGCTCTGGGTTCATTTTGTTGGAAGTGGGTTTTTATGTGCACTGAGGCCATTTCGTTGGAACTGGGTTTTTAAGTGCTCTGGAGTCATTTCGTTGGAAGCAGATTTTAAGTTCTCTGGAGCCATTTCGTTTGAAGCGGGTTTTTAATTGCTCTGTACTCATTTCAGTGGAAGCAGGTTTTGGAGGGCTCTGGAGTCATTTCGTTGGAAACGGGTTTTTAAGTGCTCTGGAGTCATTTCATTGGAAGCGGGTTTTTAAGTGCTCAGGAGTCAATTCGTTGGAAGCGGGTTTTTAATGCTCTGGAGTCATTTGGTCGGAAGCGGGTTTTAGAGTGCTCTGAGGTCATTTGGTTGGAAGAGGATTTTTAAGTGCTCTGGGTTCATTTTGTTGGAAGCAGTTTTTTATGTGCACTGAGGACATTTCGTTGGAACTGGGTTTTTAAGTGCTCTGGGCTCATTTTGTTGGAAGCGGGTTTTTAAGTGCTCTGGAGTCATTTCATTGGAAGCGGGTTTTTGAGTGCTCTGGAGTCATTTCTTTGGAAGCAGGTTTTTATGTGCACTGAGGACATTTCGTTGCAACTGGGTTTTCAAGTGCTCTCTAGTCATTTCGTTGGTAGCGGCTTTTTAAGTGCTCTGGAGTCATTTCGTTGGAAGCGGGTTTTAGAGTGCTCTGGATTCATTTCGTTGGAAGCGGGTTGTGCTGTGCTCTGAGGTCATTTCGTTGGAAGCGGGTTTTTAAGTGCTCTGGAGTCGTTTCCTTGGAAGCGGGTTTTTATGTGCTCTTGGCTCATTTCGTTGGAAGCGGGTTTTTAAGTGCTCTGGAGTCATTTCTTTGGAAGCCGGTGTTTAAGTGCTCTGGAGTCATTTCTTTGGAAGCTGGTGTTTAAGTGCTCTGGAGTCATTTCTATGGAAGGGGGTGTTTATGTGCACTGAGGACATTTTGTTGGAATTGGGCTTTTAAGTACTCTGGAGTCATTTCTTTGGAAGCGGGTTTTAGAGTGCTCTGGAGTCTTTTCCTTGGAAGCGGGTTTTTAAGTTTTCTGGAGTCATTTCGTTGGATGCGGGTTTTTAAGTGCTCTGGAGTCATTTCATTGGAAGCGTTTTTTTGAGTACTCTGGAGTCATTTCATTGGAAGCGGGTTTTTGAGTGCTCTGGAGTCATTTCATTGGAAGCGGGTTTTTATGTGCTCTGAGGTCATTATGTTGGAAGCAGGTATTTAAGTGCTCTGGAGTCATTTCGTTGGAAGCATTTTTTATGTGCACTGAGGACATTTCGTTGGAAGCGAGTTTTTAAGGGCTCTGGGATTATTTCTATGGAAACGGGTTTTTACGTGCTTTGGAGTCACTTGGTTGGAGGCGGGTTTTAGAGTGCTCTGGAATCATTTCCTTTGAAGCGTGTTTTTATGTGCTCTGAGGTCATTTCGTTGGAAGCGGGTTTTTAAGTGCTCTGGGTTCATTTTGTTGGAAGTGGGTTTTTATGTGCACTGAGGCCATTTCGTTGGAACTGGGTTTTTAAGTGCTCTGGAGTCATTTCGTTGGAAGCGGGTTTTTAAGTGCTCTGGAGATATTTCGTTGGAGCGGTTTTTTAAGTGCTCTCGAGTCATTTCATTGGAAGCGGGTTTTTAAGTGCTCTGGAGTCATTTCATTGGAAGCGGGTTTTAGAGTTCTCTGGATTCATTTCGTTGGAAGCGTGTTTTTAAGTGCTCTGGAGTCATTTCGTTGGAAGCGGTTTTTAAGTGCTCTGGAGTCATTTCGTTGGAAGCAGATTTTAAGTTCTCTGGAGCCATTTCGTTTGAAGCGGGTTTTTAATTGCTCTGTACTCATTTCAGTGGAAGCAGGTTTTGGAGGGCTCTGGAGTCATTTTTTGAAACGGGTTTTTAAGTGCTCTGGAGTCATTTCATTGGAAGCGGGTTTTTAAGTGCTCAGGATTCAATTCGTTGGAAGCGGGTTTTTAATGCTCTGGAGTCATTTGGTCGGAAGCGGGTTTTAGAGTGCTCTGAGGTCATTTGTTTGGAAGAGGATTTTTAAGTGCTCTGGGTTCATTTTGTTGGAAGCAGTTTTTTATGTGCACTGAGGACATTTCGTTGGAACTGGGTTTTTAAGTGCTCTGGGCTCATTTTGTTGGAAGCGGGTTTTTAAGTGCTCTGGAGTCATTTCATTGGAAGCGGGTTTTTGAGTGCTGTGGAGTCATTTCTTTGGAAGCGGGTTTTTATGTGCACTGAGGACATTTCGTTGCAACTGGGTTTTCAAGTGCTCTCTAGTCATTTCGTTGGTAGCTGCTTTTTAAGTGCTCTGGAGTCATTTCGTTGGAAGCGGGTTTTAGAGTGCTCTGGATTCATTTCGTTGGAAGCGGGTTGTTCTGTGCTCTGAGGTCATTTCGTTGGAAGCGGGTTTTTAAGTGCTCTGGAGTCGTTTCGTTGGAAGCGGGTTTTTATGTGCTCTTGGCTCATTTCGTAGGAAGCGGGTTTTTAAGTGCTCTGGAGTCATTTCTTTGGAAGCCGGTGTTTAAGTGCTCTGGAGTCATTTCTATGGAAGGGGGTGTTTATGTGCACTGAGGACATTTTGTTGGAACTGGGCTTTTAAGTACTCTGGAGTCATTTCTTTGGAAGCGGGTTTTAGAGTGCTCTGGAGTCTTTTCCTTGGAAGCGGGTTTTTAAGTGTTCTGGAGTCATTTCGTTGGATGCGGGTTTTTAAGTGCTCTGGAGTCATTTCATTGGAAGCGTTTTTTTGAGTACTCTGGAGTCATTTCATTGGAAGCGGGTTTTTGAGTGCTCTGGAGTCATTTCATTGGAAGCGGGTTTTTATGTGCTCTGAGGTCATTATGTTGGAAGCAGGTATTTAAGTGCTCTGGAGTCATTTCTTTGGAAGCAGGTTTTTATGTGCACTGAGGACATTTCGTTGGAAGCGAGTTTTTAAGTGCTCTGGGATCATTTCTATGGAAACGGGTTTTTACGTGCTTTAGAGTCACTTGGTTGGAGGCGGGTTTTAGAGTGCTCTGGAATCATTTCCTTTGAAGCGTGTTTTTATGTGCTCTGAGGTCATTTCTTTGGAAGCGGGTTTTTAAGTGCTCTGGGTTCATTTTGTTGGAAGTGGGTTTTTATGTGCACTGAGGCCATTTCGTTGGAACTGGGTTTTTAAGTGCTCTGGAGTCATTTCGTTGGAAGGGGGTTTTTAAGTGCTCTGGAGACATTTCGTTGGAGCGGGTTTTTAAGTGCTCTCGAGTCATTTCATTGGAAGCGGGTTTTTAAGTGCTCTGGAGTCATTTCATTGGAAGCGGGTTTTAGAGTTCTCTGGATTCATTTCGTTGGAAGCGTGTTTTTAAGTGCTCTGGAGTCATTTCGTTGGAAGCGGGTTTTTAAGTGCTCTGGAGTCATTTCGTTGGAAGCAGATTTTAAGTTCTCTGGAGCCATTTCGTTTGAAGCGGGTTTTTAATTGCTCTGTACTCATTTCAGTGGAAGCAGGTTTTGGAGGGCTCTGGAGTCATTTCGTTGGAAACGGGTTTTTAAGTGCTCTGGAGTCATTTCATTGGAAGCGGGTTTTTAAGTGCTCAGGAGTCAATTCGTTGGAAGCGGGTTTTTAATGCTCTGGAGTCATTTGGTCGGAAGCGGGTTTTAGAGTGCTCTGAGGTCATTTGGTTGGAAGAGGATTTTTAAGTGCTCTGTGTTCATTTTGTTGGAAGCAGTTTTTTATGTGCACTGAGGACATTTTGTTGGAACTGGGTTTTTAAGTGCTCTGGGCTCATTTTGTTGGAAGCGGGTTTTTAAGTGCTCTGGAGTCATTTCATTGGAAGCGGGTTTTTGAGTGCTCTGGAGTCATTTCTTTGGAAGCGGGTTTTTATGTGCACTGAGGACATTTCGTTGCAACTGGGTTTTCAAGTGCTCTCTAGTCATTTCGTTGGTAGCGGCTTTTTAAGTGCTCTGGAGTCATTTCGTTGGAAGCGGGTTTTAGAGTGCTCTGGATTCATTTCGTTGGAAGCGGGTTGTTCTGTGCTCTGAGGTCATTTCGTTGGAAGCGGGTTTTTAAGTGCTCTGGAGTCATTTCTTTGGAAGCCGGTGTTTAAGTGCTCTGGAGTCATTTCTTTGGAAGCCGGTGTTTAAGTGCTCTGGAGTCATTTCTATGGAAGGGGGTGTTTATGTGCACTGAGGACATTTTGTTGGAACTGGGCTTTTAAGTACTCTGAGTCATTTCTTTTAAGCGGGTTTTAGAGTGCTCTGGAGTCTTTTCCTTGGAAGCGGGTTTTTAAGTGTTCTGGAGTCATTTCGTTGGATGCGGGTTTTTAAGTGCTCTGGAGTCATTTCATTGGAAGCGTTTTTTTGAGTACTCTGGAGTCATTTCATTGGAAGCAGGTTTTTGAGTGCTCTGGAGTCATTTCGTTGGAAGCAGGTTTTTATGTGCACTTGAAGCAGGCAAGTTTTTAAGTGCTCTGGGATCATTTCTATTGAAAGCGGGTTTTTACGTGCTTTGAGGTCATTTGGTTGAGGCGGGTTTTAGAGTGCTCTAGAATCATTTCCTTTGAAGCGGGTTTCTATGTGCTCTGAGGTCATTTCGTTGGAAGCGGGTTTTTAAGTGCTCTGGGTTCATTTTGTTGGAAGTGGGTTTTTATGTGCACTGAGGCCATTTCGTTGGAACTGGGTTTTTAAGTGCTCTGGAGTCATTTCGTTGGAAGCAGATTTTAAGTTCTCTGGAGCCATTTCGTTTGAACTGGGTTTTTAATTGCTCTGTAGTCATTTCAGTGGAAGCAGATTTTAAGTTCTCTGGAGCCATTTTTTGAAGGGGTTTTTAATTGCTCTGTACTCATTTCAGTGGAAGCAGGTTTTTGAGTACTCTGGAGTCATTTCGTTGGAAGTGGGTTTTTAAGTGCTCTGGAGTAATTTCGTTGGAAGGGGGTTTTTAAGTGCTCTGGAGACATTTCGTTGGAAGCGGGTTTTTAAGTGCTCTGGAGTCATTTCATTGAAAGCGGGTTTTAGAGTTCTCTGGATTCATTTCGTTGGAAGCGTGTTTTTAAGTGCTCTTGAGTCATTTCCTTGGAAGCAGGTTTTTAAGTGCTCTGGAGTCATTTATTTGGAAGCGTGTTTTTGAGTATACTGGACTCATTTCGTGGGAAGTGGGTTTTTGAGTGATCTGGATTCATTTCGTTGGAAGCGGGTTTTTAAGTGCTCTGGAGTCATTTCGTAGGAAGCGGGTTTTTAAGTGCTCTAGAGTCATTTTATTGGAAGCGGGTATTTGAGTGTTCTGGAGTCATTTCATTGGAAGCGGGTTTTTATGTGCTCTGAGGTCATTTCTTTGGAAGCGAGTTTTTAAGGGCTCTGGGATCATTTCTTTGGAAACGGGTTTTTACGTGCTCTGGAGTCATTTCGTTGGAAGCGGGTTTTTACGTGCTCTGGAGTCATTTCTTTGGAAGGGGTTCTTTATGTGCACTGAGGACTTTTTGTTGGAACTGGGCTTTTAAGTACTCTGGAGTCATTTCATTGGAAGTGGGTGTTTAAGTGCTCTGGAGTCATTTCGTTGGAAGCGGGTTTTTAAGTGCTCTGGAGTCATTTCGTTGAAAGTGGGTTTTTGAGTACTCTGGAGTCATTTGATTGGAAGCGTGTTTTTGAGTACTCTGGAGTCATTTCATTGGAAGCGGGTTTTTGAGTGCTCTGGTGTCATTTCATTGGAAGCGGGTTTTTATGTTCTCTGAGGTCATTTCGTTGGAAGCAGGTTTTTCAAGTGTTCTGGAGTCATTTCGTTGGAAGCGTGTTTTTAAGTGCTCTGGAGTCATTTCAGTGGAAGCAGGTTTTGGAGGGCTCTGGAGTCATTTCGATGGAAACGGGTTTTTAAGTGCTCTGGAGTCATTTCGTTGGAAGCGGGTTTTTAAGTGCTCAGGAGTCAATTCGTTGGAAGCGCGTTTTTAATGCTCTGGAGTCATTTGGTTGGAAGCGGGTTTTAGAGTGCTCTGGAGTCATTTCCTTTGAAGCGGGTTTTTATGTGCTCTGAGGTCATTTGGTTGGAAGAGGGTTTTTAAGTGCTCTGGGTTCATTTTGTTGGAAGCAGTTTTTTATGTGCACTTAGGACATATCGTTGGACCTGGGTTTTTAAGTGCTCTGGGCTCATTTCTTTGGAAGCGGGTTTTTAAGTGCTCTGGAGTCATTTCATTGGAAGCGGGTTTTTGAGTGCTCTGGAGTCATTTCTTTGGAAGCGGGTTTTTATGTGCACTGAGGACATTTCGTTGGAACTGGGTTTTCAAGTGCTCTGGAGTCATTTCGTTGGTAGCGGGTTTTTAAGTGCTCTGGAGTCATTTCGTTGGAAGCGGGTTTTAGAGTGCTCTGGATTCATTTCGTTGGAAGCAGGTTGTTCTGTGCTCTGAGGTCATTTCGTTGGAAGCGGGTTTTTAAGTGCTCTGGAGTCTTTTCGTTGGAAGGGGGTCTTTATGTGCACTGAAGACTTTTTGTTGGAACTGGGCTTTTAAGTGCTCTGGAGTCATTTCGTTGGAAGCGGTTTTAAGTTTGGAGTCATTTCTGGAGTCAGTTTTTCGTACTTGAGTCATTTCGTTGTGTGTGTTTTGAGTACTCTGGAGTCATTTGATTGGAAGCGTGTTTTTGAGTACTCTGGAGTCATTTCATTGGAAGCGGGTTTTTGAGTGCTCTGGAGTCATTACATTGGAAGCGGGTTTTTATGTTCTCTGAGGTCATTTCGTTGGAAGCAGGTTTTTAAGTGTTCTGGAGTTATTTCGTTGGAAGCGGGTTTTTATGTGCTCTGGATTCATTTCGTTGGAAGCGTGTTGTTCTGTGCTCTGTGGTCATTTCGTTGGAAGCGGGTTTTTAAGTGCTCTGGAGAAATTTCGTTGGAAGCGGATATTAGAGTGCTCTGGAATCATTTCCTTGGAAGCAGGTTTTTAAGTGCTCTGGGATCATTTCGTTGGAAGCGGGTTTTTAAGTGCTGTGGAGTCATTTCGTTGGAAGCAGATTTTTATGTGCACTGAGGACATTTCGTTGGAACTGGGTTTTTAAGTGCTCTGGAGTCATTTCGTTGGGAGCGGGTTTTTAAGTGCTCTGGATTCATTTCGTTGGATGCAGGTTTTTAAGTGCTCTGGAGTCATTTCATTGGAAGCGTGTTGTTGAGTACTCTCGACTCATTTCGTTGGAAGTGGTTTTTTGAGTGCTCTGGAGTCATTTCGTTGGAAGGGGGTTTTTAAGTGCTCTGAATTCATTTCGTTGGAAGCGGGTTTTTCAGTGCTGTGGAGTCATTTCTTTGGAAGCGGGTTTTTAATTGCTCCTGAGTCATTTCATTGGAAGCGGGTTTTTAAGTGCTCCTGAGTCATTTTGTTGGAAGTGGCGTTTTAAATGTTCTGGTGTCCTTTCGTTGGAAGCAGGGTTTATTGCTCTAGAGTTGTTTTGTTGGAAGCAGGCTTTTAAATGCTCTGTAGTCATTTGGTTGGAAGCAGTTTTTAAGTGCTCTGGAGTCATTTCGTTGGAAGCGGGTTTTAGAGTTCTCTGGAGTCATTTCGTAGGAAGCAGGTTTTTTATGTGCACTGAGGACATTTTTTTGGAACTGGGCTTTTAAGTACTCTGGAGTCATTTCGTTGGA
The DNA here is from genome assembly GCA_036365155.1 of Meriones psammophilus. NCBI lineage: Eukaryota > Metazoa > Chordata > Mammalia > Rodentia > Muridae > Meriones > Meriones psammophilus. Next base: position 38,897 of record JAEOAE010002650.1, read on the forward strand.
AGCGGGTTTCAGAGTGCTCTGGGATCATTTCGTTGGAAGCGTTTTTTTATGTGCTCTGAGGTCATTTCGTTGGAAGCGGGTTTTTAAGTGCTCTATGTTCATTTTGTTGGAAGCGGGTTTTTATGTGTACTGAGGACATTTCTTTGGAACTGGGTTTTTAAGTGTCTGGGCTCATTTCGATGGAAGCGGGTTTTTAATTGCTCTGGAGTCATTTTGTTGGAAGGGGGTTTTTATGTGCACTGAGGACATTTCGTTGGAATCGAGTTTTTAAGTGCTCTGTAGTCATTTCGTTGGAAGCGGGTTTTAGAGTGCTCTGGAGTCATTTCGTTGGAATCAGGTTTTTAAGTGCTCTGGAATCATTTTGTTGGAAGCAGGTTTTTAAGTGCTCTGGAGTCATTTCATGGGAAGCGTTTTGTTGAGTACTCTGGAGTCATTTCGTTGGAAGTGGGTTTTTGAGTGCTCAGGAATCATTTCGTTCAAGCGGGTTTTTATTTGCTCTGAGGTCATTTCGTTGGAAGCGGGTTTTTAAGTGCTCAGGGTTCATTTTGTTGAAAGCGGGTTTTTATGTGCACTGAGGACATTTCGTTGGAACTGGGTTTTGAAGTGCTCTGGGCTCATTTCGGTGGAAGCGGGTTTTTAAGTGCTCTGGGCTCATTTCGTTGGAAGTGTGTTTTTAAGTGCTCTGTAGTCATTTCATTGGAAGCGGGTTTTTGAGTGCTCTGGAGATATTTCATTGGAAGCTGGTTTTTATCTGCACTGAGGACATTTCGTTGGAACTGGGTTTTTAAGTTGTCTGGAGTCATTTCGTTGGAAGTGGGTTTTTAAGTGCTCAGGAGTCATTTTGTTGGAAGGGGGTTTTTATGTGCACTGAGGACATTTCGTTGGAACTGGGTTTTTAATTGCTCTAGAGTCATTTCGTTGGAAGCAGGGTTTTAAATGTTCTGGTGTTCTTTCGCTGGAAGAGGGGTTTAAATGCTCTAGGGTCGTTTTGTTGGAAGCAGGTTTTTAAATGCTCTGTAGTCAATTTGTTGGAAGCGTGTTTTTAAGTGCTTTGGAGTCATTTCATTGGAAGCGTGTTTTTAAGTGCTGTGGAGTCCTTTCGTTGGAAACGGATTTTTAAGTGCTCTGGATTCATTTATTTGGAAGCGTGTTTTTATGTGCACTGAGGATATTTCGTGTGAACTGGGTTTTTAAGTGCTCTGGAGTCATTTCGTTGGAAGCGGATTTTTAAGTGTTCTGGAGTCATTTCATTGGAAGCGGGTTTTTGAGTGCTCTGGAGTCATTTCTTTGGAAGCCGGTTTTTACGTGCTCTCAATTCTTTTCATTGGAAGCGGGGTTTAAGTGCTCTAGGGTCGTTTCGTTGGAAACAGGTTTTTAAGTGCTCTGTAGTCAATTTGTTGGAAGTGGGTATTTAAGTGTTCTGGAGTCCTTTCGTTGGAAGCTAATTTTTAAGTTCTCTGGAGTCGTTTCGTTGGAAGCGAATTTTTAAGTGCTCTGGAGTCATTTCGTTAGAAGCGGGTTTTAGAGTTCTCTGGAGTCATTTCGTTGGAAGCAGGTTTTTATGTGCACTGAGGACATTTTGTTCGAACTGGGCTTTTAAGTACTCTGGGCTCATTTCGTTGGAAGCGGGTTTTTAAGTGCTCTTGGCTCATTTCGTTGGAAGAGGGTTTCTAAGTGCTCTGGAGTCATTTCGTTGGAAGCGGGTTTTTAAGTTCTCTGGAGTCAATTCGTTGGAAGCGGGTTTTAGAATTCTCTGGAGTCATTTCGTTGGAAGCAGGTTTTTATGTGCACTGAGGACATTTTGTTGGAACTGGGCTTTTAAGTACTCTGGCGTCATTTCGTTGGAAGCGGTTTTTAGAGTGCTCTGGAGTCATTTCCTTGGAAGAGGGTTTTTAAGTGCTCTGGAGTCATTTCGTTGGAAGCGGGTTTTTAAGTGTCTGGAGTCATTTTGTTGGAAGCTTGTTTTAGAGTGCTCTGGAATCATTTCGTTGTAAGTGGGTTTTTATGTGCACTGAAGACATTTCTTTGGAACTGGGTTTTTAAGTGCTCTGGGCTCATTTCGTTGGAAGCGGTTTTTTAAGTGCTCTTGGCTCATTTCGTTGGAAGAGGGTTTCTAAGTGCTCTGGAATCATTTTGTTGGAAGAGGGTTTTTGAGGGCTCTGGAGTCATTTCGTTGGAAGCGGGTTTTTGAGTGCTCTGGAGTCATTTCGAGTTGGAAGCGGGTTTTACGTGCTCTGGATTGTTTTTCGTTGGGCGTGTTTTTAAGTGCTCCTGAGTCATTTCATTGGAACCGGGGTTTTAAATGTTCTGGTGTCCTTTCGTTGGAAGCTGGGTTCAAGTGCTCTCTAGTCAATTTGTTGGAAGCGGGTTTTTAAGTGCTCTGGAGTCATTTGGTAGGAAGCGGGTTTTTAAGTGCTCTGGAGTCATTTCGTTGGAAGCGGGTTTTTGAGTTCTCTGGAGTCATTTCGTTGGAAGCGGGTTTTTGATTGCTCTGGAGTCATTTCGTTGGAAGCGGGTTTTTAAGTGCTCTGGAGTCATTTCGTTGGAAGCGGGTTTTTTTTTTTTTTTTTTTTTTTATGCAGTTTATTCAGGAACCTTGAACAATCCTCGGACCCAGGGGAAAGCCAGCCCACAGCTTAAATAGCCTCTGGGTAGCCAACCCAGGCGTGCCACGTGGGCAATGCAGATAGGTCCACATACATGGAAGCAAGCCAGATCCTCAGCCTTAGCCAAATGTGGAATTGTTCGTGACAGAGAGCACTCACCATCGGGAAGGTGGAAGGCGAAAACCAGCTCCATCTTTAAGGCATAGCATTCCGCAGCTCTCTACAGTTCCCCCTTTTTGTTTTAGACGCATCAGGCAAGAGTAGAGGTCTGATCTCTGATATTAGAAATAAATTGGGACTTTGTACTGATGTTCATTTAGGTGTCATCCACCCAAAGAGCATCACACCTGTCCGATACCTTTTTCTCAGAGGCGGGACCTGGGGCATCAACCCGCATGCAATCAGACATGCTCTTCTCTGGGTCGAAAGCAGCCGACCCTGAGTGCAGTGCTTAGCCTCGCATCCTGAGCGTAACATTTTAGCTTTTTATGGTATCCAACCATGCTTGGGGAGAATGTCCTGCTTCAATGGCTGTAAAGGCCTGAATGATCATGGCTGCATCACACTGTTGTGAGACTCTAATCTTGCATATATACCACAGGCAAACCAAGGAGACCAACACCAGAAGGCCTGCTAATGCTCCCATGCCCGCCCATTCCTTCAGATGATTCATGGCTGCAGCAATCCATGATGATAATCCTGTGGCTAGTCCCTGCGTCCACTCTGGTAGAATTTACTGTGACAATGGCCACTCTCAGCTGCTCCATCGTAGTATCAATTCTCCAGTTCAATTACCTAAAATATAGCTCGACAATTGTTTAGACAGATTTGCAGCACAGGAAAAATTCTCATGTTATATGCTAGTGACTTAAAGTCCAGCATATTTTCATTAACAGCCAAGTTGAGCGATTTGCCATAGGGTATCAGTTTGCTCCTGCACGAGGTCATTCCTCTGATTGAACACCATCAAGCTTCCTTATAGTTGAGCATTAATTCCTTTATGTACAACTAAGGCATGAGCTACATTGGCTAAATGATTGATCAGGGTCTGAGTAGTCTGCCCAGTATAACTCATGGCTAATGCCCCCGGTGGTAGCTCCAACAGCCGCCAATGAGATGGTAGTAACAATGGTGGCTGTAGTTCCAAGATCCCTTTTCTGTCTGAAGAGAGTCATAGCATGAGGGGCATCAACGGGCACAGGTACCCAGTGAGGCATGCGAGTAACCAGGGCATACCTAAATTTACTAGGATTCCAGCATTGGGCAAAAAAGCAAGTATCATTACCACAATAACTTGGCTCTATCTGGCTAATAATGAATAAAAATGGGGGATATAGACAAACAGGTGTGGGCTTATAGGAAATAGGAAATATTATGAGAAGCCTTAACCCCATCATTGGAACATCCTACGTCAGTTCTAGAACTAGCAGTGGTGGTGTCCGAGGTCTGAGTAGGTTAAGGAGACCATTGCCCCCAGGGGCGAGTTGTGCTCCATGCCAATTGACTAACTCCCTGTTTTCCTCCACTTTTGAAAGTCATTTAAGGTTCTTAAATTATTTTTTCCCTTTTTAAAAAAAATTTTTCATCAATTACACTTTATTCATTCTGAATCCCCCCATAAGTCCCTCCCTCCTCCCCTCCCAATCCCACCCTCCCTCCTCCCTTTGCTTGCATGCCACTCCCCAAGTCCACTGATAGGGGAGGTTCTCCTCTCCTTTCTGATCTTAGTCTATCAGTTCACATCAAAAGTGGCTGCATTGTCCTCTACTATGGCCTGGTAAGGCTGCTCCCCCCCAGGGGGAGGTGATCAAATGTAGCCCAGGGCAGTTCAGAGTCCAAATGGGTTACATAGTAATGTGAAGAGGGACTGCCTCTGACATAATCTGATTGGAAGCGGGTTTTTAAGTGCTCTGGAGTCATTTCGTGAGAAGCGGATTTCAGAGTGCTCTGGAATCATTTCGTTAGAAGCGGGTTTTTATGTGCTCTGAGGTCATTTTGGTGGAAGCAGGTTTTAAAGTGCTCTGGGATCATTTCGTTGGAACCGGGTTTTTAAGTGCTCTGGAGTCATTTCGTTGGAAGCGGGTTTTTATGTTCACTGAGGACATTTCGTTGGAACTGGGTTTTTAAGTGCTCTGGAGTCATTTCGTTGGAAGCGGGTTTTTATGTGCACTGAGGACATTTCGTTGGAACTGGGTTTTTAAGTGCTCTGGAGTCATTTCGATGGAAGTGGGTTTTTAAGTGCTCTGGAGTCATTTCGTTGGAAGCGGGTTTTTGAGTTCTTTGGAGTCATTTCATTGGAAGCGTGCTGTTGAGTACTCTGGAGTCATTTCTTTGGAAGGGGGTTTTTAAGTGCTCTGAAGTCATTTCGTTGGAAGCGGGTTTTTCAGTGCTCTGGAGTCATTTCTTTGGAAGCGGGTTTTTAAGTGATCCGGAGTCATTTCGTTGGAAGCGGGTTTTTAAGTGCTCCTGAGTCATTTCGTTGGAAGCGGGGTTTTAAATATTCTGGTGTCCTTTCGTTGGAAGCAGGGTTTATTGCTCTAGAGTTGTTTTGTTGGAAGCAGGCTTTTAAATGCTCTGTAGTCATTTGGTTGGAAGCGGATTATTAAGTGCTCTGGACTCATTTCGTTGGAAGCGGGTTTTTAAGTGCTCTGGAGAAATTTCGTTGGAAGCGGATATTAGAGTGCTCTGGAATCATTTCGTTGGAAGCCGGTTTTGATGTGCTCTGAGGTCATTTCGGTGGAAGCAGGTTTTTAAGTGCTCTGGGATCATTTCGTTGGAAGCGGGTTTTTAAGTGCTGTGGAGTCCTTTCGTTGGAAGCAGATTTTTAAGTGCTCTGGAGTCATTTCGTTGGAAGCAGATTTTTATGTGCACTGAGGACATTTCGTTGGAACTGGGTTTTTAAGTGCTCTGGAGTCATTTCGTTGGAAGCGGGTTTTTAAGTGCTCTGGAGTCATTTCGTTGGAAGCAGGTTTTTAAGTGCTCTGGAGTCATTTCATTGGAAGCGTGTTGTTGAGTACTCTGGACTCATTTCGTTGGAAGTGGTTTTTTGAGTGCTCTGGAGTCATTTCGTTGGAAGGGGGTTTTTAAGTGCTCTGAAGTCATTTCGTTGGAAGCGGGTTTTTCAGTGCTGTGGAGTCATTTCTTTGGAAGCGGGTTTTTAATTGCTCCTGAGTCATTTCATTGGAAGCGGGTTTTTAAGTGCTCCTGAGTCATTTTGTTGGAAGTGGCGTTTTAAATGTTCTGGTGTCCTTTCGTTGGAAGCAGGGTTTATTGCTCTAGAGTTGTTTTGTTGGAAGCAGGCTTTTAAATGCTCTGTAGTCATTTGTTTGGAAGCGGTTTTTAAGTGCTCTGGTTCATTTCTTTGGAAGCAGATTTTTATGTGCTCTGGGGTCATTTCGTTGGAAGCAGGTTTTTAAGTGCTCTGAAGTCATTTCGTTGGAAGCGGGTTTTAGAGTTCTCTGGAGTCATTTCGTAGGAAGCAGGTTTTTTATGTGCACTGAGGACATTTTGTTGGAACTGGGCTTTTAAGTACTCTGGAGTCATTTCGTTGGAAGCGGGTTTCAGAGTGCTCTGGGATCATTTCGTTGGAAGCGTTTTTTTATGAGCTCTGAGGTCATTTCGTTGGAAGCGGGTTTTTAAGTGCTCTGGGTTCATTTTGTTGGAAGCGGGTTTTTATGTGTACTGAGGACATTTCTTTGGAACTGGGTTTTTAAGTGCTCTGGGCTCATTTCGATGGAAGCGGGTTTTTAAGTGCTCTGGAGTCATTTCGTTGGAAGGGGGTTTTTATGTGCACTGAGGACATTTCGTTGGAATCGAGTTTTTAAGTGCTCTGTAGTCATTTCGTTGGAAGCGGGTTTTAGAGTGCTCTGGAGTCATTTCGTTGGAATCAGGTTTTTAAGTGCTCTGGAATCATTTCGTTGGAAGCAGGTTTTTAAGTGCTCTGGAGTCATTTCATGGGAAGCGTGTTGTTCAGTACTCTGGAGTCATTTCGTTGGAAGTGTGTTTTTGAGTGCTCTGGAATCATTTCGTTCAAGCGGGTTCTTATGTGCTCTGAGGTCATTTCGTTGGAAGCGGGTTTTTAAGTGCTCAGGGTTCATTTTGTTGAAAGCGGGTTTTTATGTGCACTGAGGACATTTCGTTGGAACTGGGTTTTGAAGTGCTCTGGGCTCATTTCGGTGGAAGCGGGTTTTTAAGTGCTCTGGGCTCATTTCGTTGGAAGTGTGTTTTTAAGTGCTCTGTAGTCATTTCATTGGAAGCGGGTTTTTGAGTGCTCTGGAGATATTTCATTGGAAGCAGGTTTTTATCTGCACTGAGGACATTTCGTTGGAACTGGGTTTTTAAGTGGTCTGGAGTCATTTCGTTGGAAGTGGGTTTTTAAGTGCTCAGGAGTAATTTTGTTGGAAGGGGGTTTTTATGTGCACTGAGGACATTTCGTTGGAACTGGGTTTTTAATTGCTCTAGAGTCATTTCGTTGGAAGCAGGGTTTTAAATGTTCTGGTGTCCTTTCGCTGGAAGCAGGGTTTAAATGCTCTAGGGTCGTTTTGTTGGAAGCAGGTTTTTAAATGCTCTGTAGTCAATTTGTTGGAAGCGTGTTTTTAAGTGCTTTGGAGTCATTTCATTGGAAGCGTGTTTTTAAGTGCTGTGGAGTCCTTTCGTTGGAAACAGATTTTTAAGTGCTCTGGATTCATTTAGTTGGAAGCGGGTTTTTATGTGCACTGAGGATATTTCATGTGAACTGGGTTTTTAAGTGCTCTGGAGTCATTTCGTTGGAAGCGGATTTTTTAGTGTTCTAGAGTCATTTCATTGGAAGGGGGTTTTTGAGTGCTCTGGAGTCATTTCTTTGGAAGCCGGTTTTTACGTGCTCTCAATTCTTTTCATTGGAAGCGGGGTTTAAGTGCTCTAGGGTCGTTTCGTTGGAAACAGGTTTTTAAGTGCTCTGTAGTCAATTTGTTGGAAGTGGGTATTTAAGTGTTCTGGAGTCCTTTCGTTGGAAGCTAATTTTTAAGTTCTCTGGAGTCATTTCGTTGGAAGCGGGTTTTTAAGTGCTCTGGAGTCATTTCGTTGGAAGCGGGTTTTAGAGTTCTCTGGAGTCATTTCGTTGGAAGCAGGTTTTTATGTGCACTGAGGACATTTTGTTCGAACTGGGCTTTTAAGTACTCTGGGCTCATTTCGTTGGAAGCGGGTTTTTAAGTGCTCTTGGCTCATTTCGTTGGAAGAGGGTTTCTAAGTGCTCTGGAGTCATTTCGTTAGGCGGTTTTTAAGTTCTCTGGAGTCAATTCGTTGGAAGCGGGTTTTAGAATTCTCTGGAGTCATTTCGTTGGAAGCAGGTTTTTATGTGCACTGAGGACATTTTGTTGGAACTGGGCTTTTAAGTACTCTGGCGTCATTTCGTTGGAAGCGGTTTTTAGAGTGCTCTGGAGTCATTTCCTTGAAGAGGGGTTTTAAGTGCTCTGGAGTCATTTCGTTTGGAAGCGGGTTTTAAGTGTCTGGAGTCATTTTGTTGGAAGCTTGTTTTAGAGTGCTCTGGAATCATTTCGTTGTAAGTGGGTTTTTATGTGCACTGAAGACATTTCTTTGGAACTGGGTTTTTAAGTGCTCTGGGCTCATTTCGTTGGAAGCGGTTTTTTAAGTGCTCTTGGCTCATTTCGTTGGAAGAGGGTTTCTAAGTGCTCTGGAGTCATTTTGTTGGAAGAGGGTTTTTGAGTGCTCTGGAGTCATTTCGTTGGAAGCGGGTTTTTACGTGCTCTGGATTGTTTTCGTTGGAAGCGTGTTTTTAAGTGCTCCTGAGTCATTTCATTGGAACCGGGGTTTTAAATGTTCTGGTGTCCTTTCTTTGGAAGCTGGGTTCAAGTGCTCTGTAGTCAATTTGTTGGAAGCGGGTTTTTAAGTGCTCTGGAGTCATTTGGTAGGAAGCGGGTTTTTAAGTGCTCTGGAGTCATTTCGTTGGAAGCGGGTATTTACGTGCTCTGAGGTCATTACTTTGGAAGCAGGTTTTTAATTGCTCTGGGATCATTTCGTTGGAAGCGGGTTTTTAAGTGCTCTGGAGTCCTTTCGTTGGAAGTGGGTTTTTAAATGCTCTGGAGTCATTTCGGTGGAAGCGGGTTTTTATGTGCACTGAGGACATTTCTTTGGAACTGCGTTTTTAAGTACTCTGGAGTCATTTCGTTGGAAGCGGGTTTTTAAGTACTTTGGAGTCATTTCGTTGGAAGCAGATTTTAGAGTGCTCTGGATTCATTTCGTTAGAAGCGGGTTTTTAAGTGCTCTGGATCATTTCGTTGGAAGCGGGTTTTTAAGTGCTCTGGAGTCAATTCATTGGAAGTGGTTTTTGAGTTTTCTGGAGTCATTTGTTTGGAAGCGGGTTTTTAAGTGCTCTGTAGTCATTTCATTGGAGGCAGGTTTTTGAGTGCTCTGGAGTAATTTCGTTGGAAGCGGGTTTTAAAGTGCTCTGGGCTCATTTCGTTGGATGCGGGTTTTTGAGGGCTCTGGAGTCATTTCGTTGGAAGCGAGTTTTTGAGTTCTCTGGAGTCGTTTCGTTGGAAGGGGGTTTTTAAGTGCTCTGGAGTCATTTCTTTGGAAGCTGGTTATTGAGTGCTCTGGAGTCATTTTGTTGGAAGCGTGTTTTTAAGTTCTCCTGAGTCATTTCGTTGAAGCGGGGTTTTAAATGTTCTGGTGTCCTTTTGTTGGAAGCGGGTTTTAAGTGCTCTAGGGTTGTTTCTTTGGAAGCGGGTTTTTATGTGCTCTGGGGTCATTTAGATTTGGGCGGGTTTTAAGTGCTCTGGAGTCATTTCGTTGGAAGTGCGTTTTAAAGTGCTCTGGAGTCATTTCTTTGGAAGCGGATTTTAGAGTGCTCTGGAATCATTTCGTTGGAAGCGGGTATTTACGTGCTCTGAGGTCATTACTTTGGAAGCGGGTTTTTAAGTGCTCTGGGATCATTTCGTTGGAAGCGGGTTTTTAAGTGCTCTGGAGTCCTTTCGTTGGAAGTGGGTTTTTAAATGCTCTGGAGTCATTTCGGTGGAAGCGGGTTTTTATGTGCACTGAGGACATTTCTTTGGAACTGGGTTTTTAAGTGCTCTGGAGTCATTTTGTTGGAAGCGGGTTTTTAAGTACTCTGGAGTCATTTCGCTGGAAGCAGATTTTAGAATGCTCTGGATTCATTTCGTTAGAAGGGGGTTTTTAAGTGCTCTGGGTCATTTCTTTGGAAGCGGGTTTTTAAGTGTTCTGGAGTCATTTCATTGGAAGCGTGTTTTTGAGTACTCTGTAGTCAATTCATCGGAAGTGGTTTTTGAGTTCTCTGGAGTCATTTGTTTGGAAGCGGGTTTTTAAGTGCTCTGTAGTCATTTCATTGTTAGCTGGTTTTAAAGTGCTCTGGGCTCATTTCGTTAGAAGCGGGTTTTTAAGTACTCTGGATTCATTTCGTTGGAAGCGGGTTTTTAAGTGCTCTGGAGTCATTTCGTTGGATGCGGGTTTTTGAGGGCTCTGGAGTCATTTCGTTGGAAGCGGGTTTTTGAGTTCTCTGTAGTCATTTCGTTGGAAGGGGGTTTTTAAGTGCTCTGTAGTCATTTCATTGTTAGCTGGTTTTAAAGTGCTCTGGGCTCATTTCGTTAGAAGCGGGTTTTTAAGTACTCTGGATTCATTTCGTTGGAAGCGGGTTTTTAAGTGCTCTGGAGTCATTTCGTTGGATGCGGGTTTTTGAGGGCTCTGGAGTCATTTAGATTTAGCGGGTTTTTGAGTTCTCTGTAGTCATTTCGTTGGAAGGGGGTTTTTAAGTGCTCTGAAGTCATTTCGTTGGAAGCGGGTTTTTCAGTGCTCTGGAGTCATTTCTTTGGAAGCGGGTTTTTAAGTGCTCCTGAGTCATTTCGTTGGAAGCGGGTTTTTAAGTGCTCTGGAGTCATTTCGTTGGAAGCGGGTTTTTCAGTGCTCTGGAGTCATTTCGTTGGATGCGGGTTTTTGAGGGCTCTGGAGTCATTTCTTTGGAAGCGGGTTTTTGAGTTCTCTGTAGTCATTTCGTTGGAAGGGGGTTTTTAAGTGCTCTGAAGTCATTTCGTTGGAAGCAGGTTTTTCAGTGCTCTGGAGTCATTTCTTTGGAAGCGGGTTTTTAAGTGCTCCTGAGTCATTTCGTTTGAAGCGGGTTTTTAAGTGATCCTGAGTCATTTCGTTGGAAGCGGGGTTTTAAATGTTCTGGTGTCCTTTCGTTGGAAGCAGGGTTTATTGCTCTAGAGTTGTTTTGTTGGAAGCAGGCTTTTAAATTGCTCTGTAGTCATTTGGTTGGAAGCAGGTTTTTAAGTGCTCTGGAGTCATTTCATTGGAAGCGGATTTTAGAGTGCTCTGGAATCATTTCGTTGGAAGAGGGTTTTTATGTGCTCTGAGGTCATTTTGGTGGAAGCAGGTTTTTAAGTGCTCTGGGATATTTCGTTGGAAGTGGGTTTTTAAGTGCTGTGGAGTCCTTTCGTTGGAAGCAGATTTTTAAGTGCTCTGGAGTCATTTCGTTGGAAGCGGATTTTTATGTGCACTGAGGATATTTCGTTTGAACTGGGTTTTTAAGTGCTCTGGAGTCATTTCGTTGGAAGCGGGTTTTTAAGTGCTGTGGAGTCCTTTCGTTGGAAGCAGATTTTTAAGTGCTCTGGAGTCATTTAGTTGGAAGCGGATTTTTATGTGCACTGAGGACATTTTGTTGGAAGCGGGTTTTTAATTACTCTGGAGTCATTTCGCTGGAAGCAGATTTTAGAATGCTCTGGATTCATTTCGTTAGAAGGGGGTTTTTAAGTGCTCTGGGTCATTTCTTTGGAAGCGGGTTTTTAAGTGTTCTGGAGTCATTTCATTGGAAGCGTGTTTTTGAGTACTCTGTAGTCAATTCATCGGAAGTGGTTTTTGAGTTCTCTGGAGTCATTTGTTTGGAAGCGGGTTTTTAAGTGCTCTGTAGTCATTTCATTGTTAGGTGGTTTTAAAGTGCTCTAGGCTCATTTCGTTAGAAGCGGGTTTTTAAGTACTCTGGATTCATTTCGTTGGAAGCGGGTTTTTAAGTGCTCTGGAGTCATTTCGTTGGATGCGGGTTTTTGAGGGCTCTGGAGTCATTTCGTTGGAAGCGGGTTTTTGAGTTCTCTGTAGTCATTTCGTTGGAAGGGGGTTTTTAAGTGCTCTGAAGTCATTTCGTTGGAAGCGGGTTTTTCAGTGCTCTGGAGTCATTTCTTTGGAAGCGTGTTTTTAAGTGCTCCTGAGTCATTTCATTGGAAGCGGGTTTTTAAGTGCTCTGGAGTCATTTCGTTGGAAGCGGGTTTTTAAGTGCTCTGGAGTCATTTCGTTGGATGCGGGTTTTTGAGGGCTCTGGAGTCATTTCGTTGGAAGCGGGTGTTTGAGTTCTCTGTAGTCATTTCGTTGGAAGGGGGTTTTTAAGTGCTCTGAAGTCATTTCGTTGGAAGCGGGTTTTTCAGTGCTCTGGAGTCATTTCTTTGGAAGCGGGTTTTTAAGTGCTCCTGAGTCATTTCGTTTGAAGCGGGTTTTTAAGTGATCCTGAGTCATTTCGTTGGAAGCGGGGTTTTAAATGTTCTGGTGTCCTTTCGTTGGAAGCAGGGTTTATTGCTCTAGAGTTGTTTTGTTGGAAGCAGGCTTTTAAATGCTCTGTAGTCATTTGGTTGGAAGCAGGTTTTTAAGTGCTCTGGAGTCATTTCATTGGAAGCGGATTTTAGAGTGCTCTGGAATCATTTCGTTTAGGCGGGTTTTTATGTGCTCTGAGGTCATTTTGGTGGAAGCAGGTTTTTAAGTGCTCTGGGATCATTTCGTTGGAAGTGGGTTTTTAAGTGCTGTGGAGTCCTTTCGTTGGAAGCAGATTTTTAAGTGCTCTGGAGTCACTTCGTTGGAAGCGGATTTTTATGTGCACTGAGGATATTTCGTTTGAACTGGGTTTTTAAGTGCTCTGGAGTCATTTCGTTGGAAGCGGGTTTTTAAGTGCTGTGGAGTCCTTTCGTTGGAAGCACATTTTTAAGTGCTCTGGAGTCATTTAGTTGGAAGCGGATTTTTATGTGCACTGAGGACATTTTGTTGGAAGCGGGTTTTTAATTACTCTGGAGTCATTTCGCTGGAAGCAGATTTTAGAATGCTCTGGATTCATTTCGTTAGAAGGGGGTTTTTAAGTGCTCTGGGTCATTTCTTTGGAAGCGGGTTTTTAAGTGTTCTGGAGTCATTTCATTGGAAGCGTGTTTTTGAGTACTCTGTAGTCAATTCATCGGAAGTGGTTTTTGAGTTCTCTGGAGTCATTTGTTTGGAAGCGGGTTTTTAAGTGCTCTGTAGTCATTTCATTGTTAGGTGGTTTTAAAGTGCTCTAGGCTCATTTCGTTAGAAGCGGGTTTTTAAGTACTCTGGATTCATTTCGTTGGAAGCGGGTTTTTAAGTGCTCTGGAGTCATTTCGTTGGATGCGGGTTTTTGAGGGCTCTGGAGTCATTTCGTTGGAAGCGGGTTTTTGAGTTCTCTGTAGTCATTTCGTTGGAAGGGGGTTTTTAAGTGCTCTGAAGTCATTTCGTTGTAAGCGGGTTTTTCAGTGCTCTGGAGTCATTTCTTTGGAAGCGTGTTTTTAAGTGCTCCTGAGTCATTTCATTTGAAGCGGGTTTTTAAGTGCTCTGGAGTCATTTCGTTGTTAGAGCGGGTTTTAAGTGCTCTGGAGTCATTTCGTTGGATGCGGGTTTTTGAGGGCTCTGGAGTCATTTCGTTGGAAGCGGGTGTTTGAGTTCTCTGTAGTCATTTCGTTGGAAGGGGGTTTTTAAGTGCTCTGAAGTCATTTCGTTGGAAGCGGGTTTTTCAGTGCTCTGGAGTCATTTCTTTGGAAGCGGGTTTTTAAGTGCTCCTGAGTCATTTCGTTTGAAGCGGGTTTTTAAGTGATCCTGAGTCATTTCGTTGGAAGCGGGGTTTTAAATGTTCTGGTGTCCTTTCGTTGGAAGCAGGGTTTATTGCTCTAGAGTTGTTTTGTTGGAAGCAGGCTTTTAAATGCTCTGTAGTCATTTGGTTGGAAGCAGGTTTTTAAGTGCTCTGGAGTCATTTCATTGGAAGCGGATTTTAGAGTGCTCTGGAATCATTTCGTTGGAAGCGGGTTTTTATGTGCTCTGAGGTCATTTTGGTGGAAGCAGGTTTTTAAGTGCTCTGGGATCATTTCGTTGGAAGTGGGTTTTTAAGTGCTGTGGAGTCCTTTCGTTGGAAGCAGATTTTTAAGTGCTCTGGAGTCACTTCGTTGGAAGCGGATTTTTATGTGCACTGAGGATATTTCGTTTGAACTGGGTTTTTAAGTGCTCTGGAGTCATTTCGTTGGAAGCGGGTTTTTAAGTGCTGTGGAGTCCTTTCGTTGGAAGCACATTTTTAAGTGCTCTGGAGTCATTTAGTTGGAAGCGGATTTTTATGTGCACTGAGGACATTTCGTTGGAACTGGGTTTTTAAGTGCTCTGGAGTCATTTTGTTGGAAGCGGATTTTTGAGTTCTTTGGAGTCATTTCGTTGGAAGCAGGTTTTTAAGTGCTCTGGAGTCATTTCGTTGGAAGCAGGTTTTTAAGTACTCTGGAGTCATTTCTTTGGAAGCGTGCTGTTGAGTACTCTGGAGTCATTTCGTTGGAAGTGGTTTTTTGAGTGCTCTGGAGTCATTTTGTTTGAAGGGGGTTTTAAAGTGCTCTGAATTCATTTCGTTGGAAGCGGGTTTTTCAGTGCTCTGGAGTCATTTCTTTGGAAGCGGGTTTTTAAGTGCTCCTGAGTCATTTCGTTGGAAGCGGGTTTTTAAGTGCTCCTGAGTCATTTTGTTGGAAGCGGGGTTTTAAATGTTCTGGTGTCCTTTCGTTGGAAGCAGGGTTTATTGCTCTAGAGTTGTTTTGTTGGAAGCAGGCTTTTAAATGCTCTGTAGACATTTGTTTGGAAGCGGTTTTTAAGTGCTCTGGTTCATTTCTTTGGAAGCAGGTTTTTTATGTTGGAAGCAGGTTTTCTGTGGGTCATTTTGTTGGAAGCAGGTTTTTAAGTGCTCTGAAGTCATTTCGTTGGAAGCAGGTTTTAGAGTGCTCTGGAATCATTTCGTTGGAAGCAGGTTTTTATGTGCTCTGAGGTCATTTCGTTGGAAGCGGGTTTTTAAGTGCTCTGGGTTCATTTTGTTGTAAGCGGGTTCATATGTGCACTGAGGACATTTCGTTGGAACTGGGTTTTTAAGTGCTCTGGGCTCATTTCGGTGGAAGCTGGTTTTTAAGTGCTCTGGGCTCATTTCGTTGGAACTGGGTTTTTAAGTACTCTGGAGTCATTTCGTTGTAAGTGGGTTTTAGAGTGCTCTGGAGTCATTTCATTGGAAGCGTGTTTTTGAGGCCTCTGTAGTCAGTTCGTTGGAAGTGGTTTTTGAGTGCTCTGGAGTCATTTCTTTGGATGTGGCTTTTTATGTGCACTGAGGACATTTCGTTGGAACTGGGTTTTTAAGTGCTCTGGAGTCATTTTGTTGGAAGCGGGTTTTTGAGTTCTTTGGAGTCATTTCGTTTGAAGCAGGTTTTTAAGTACTCTGGAGTCATTTCGTTGGAAGCAGGTTTTTAAGTACTCTGGAGTCATTTCTTTGGAAGCGTGCTGTTGAGTACTCTGGAGTCATTTCGTTGGAAGCGGGTTTTCAAGTGCTCTAGGCTCATTTCGTTGGAAGCGGGTTTTCAAATGCTCTGGGCTCATTTTGTTGGAAGCAGGTTTTCAAGTGCTCTGGGCTCATTTCTTTGGAAGCGGGTTTTCAAGTGCTCTGGGCTCATTTCGTTGGAAGCGGGTTTTCAAGTGCTCTGGGCTCATTTCGTTGGAAGTAGGTTTTCAAGTGCTCTGGGCTCATTTCGTTGGAAGCGGGTTTTCAAGTGCTCTGGAATCATTTCGTTGGAAGCGGGTTTGCAAGTGCTGTGGGGTCATTTCGTTGGAAGCGGATTTTTCGTCATTTTGTTGGAAGCGGGTTTTCAAGTGCTCTGGCCTCATTTTGTTGGAAGCGGGTTTTCAAGTGCTCCGAGCTCATTTCATTGGAAGCGGGTTTTTAAGTGCTCTGGGCTCATTTCGTTGGAAGCGGGTTTTTAAGTGCTGTGGAGTCCTTTCGTTGGAAGCAGATTTTTAAGTGCTCTGGAGTCATTTCATTGGAAGCGTGTTGTTGAGTACTCTGGAGTCATTTCGTTGGAAGTGGTTTTTTGAGTGCTCTGGAGTCGTTTCGTTGGAAGTGGTTTTTTGAGTGCTCAGGAGTCATTTCGTTGGAAGCGGGTTTTTAAGTGCTCTGGAGTCATTTAGTTGGAAGCAGATTTTTATGTGCACTGAGGACCTTTTGTTGGAACTGGGTTTTTAAGTGCTCTGGAGTCATTTCGTTGGAAGCGGGTTTTTGAGTTCTTTGGAGTCATTTCGTTGGAAGCAGGTTTTTAAGTGCTCTGGAGTCATTTCGTTGGAAGCAGGTTTTTAAGTACTCTGGAGTCATTTCATTGGAAGCGTTTTGTTGAGTACTCTGGAGTCATTTCGTTGGAAGTGGTTTTTTGAATGCTCTGGAGTCATTTCGTTGGAAGGGGGTTTTTAAGTGCTCTGAATTCATTTCGTTGGAAGCGGGTTTTTCAGTGCTTTGGAGTCATTTCTTTGGAAGCAGGTTTTTAAGTGCTCTGGAGTCATTTCGTTGGAAGCAGGTTTTTATGTACTCTGGAGTCATTTCATTGGAAGTGTTTTGTTGAGTACTCTGGAGTCATTTCGTTGGAAGTGGTTTTTTGAGTGCTCTGGAGTCATTTCGTTGGAAGGGGGTTTTTAAGTGCTCTGAATTCATTTCGTTGGAAGTGGGTTTTTCAGTGCTTTGGAGTCATTTCTTTGGAAGCGGGTTTTTAAGTGCTCCTGAGTCATTTCGTTGGAAGCGGGTTTTTAAGTGCTCCTGAGTCATTTTGTTGGAAGCGGGGTTTTAAATGTTCTGGAATCATTTCGTTGGAAGAAAGTTTTTATGTGCTCTGAGGTCATTTCGTTGGAAGCGGGTTTTTAAGTGCTCTGGGTTCATTTTGTTGTAAGCGGGTTTTTATGTGCACTGAGGACACTTCTTTGGAACTGGGTTTTTAAGTTGTTTTGTTGGAAGCAGGCTTTTAAATGCTCTGTAGACATTTGGATGGAAGCGGTTTTTAAGTGCTCTGGTTCATTTCTTTGGAAGCGGGATTTTATGTGCTCTGGGGTCATTTCGTTGGAAGCGGGTTTTTAAGTGCTCTGGAGTCATTTGGTTGGAAGCGGGTTTTAGAGTGATCAGGAATCATTTCCTTTGAAGCGGGTTTTTATGTGCTCTGAGGTCATTTCGTTGGAAGCAGGTTTTTAAGTGCTCTGGGTTCATTTTGTTGGAAGCGGTTTTTTATGTGCACTGAGGAAATTTCGTTGGAACTGAGTTTTTAAGTGCTCTGGGCTCATTTCGTTGAAGCGGGTTTTAGAGTGCTCTGGAGACATTTCATTGGAAGCGGGTTTTTATGTGCACTGAGGACATTTCGTTGGAACTTGGTTTTTAAGTGCTGTGGAATCATTTCGTTGGAAGCGGGTTTTTAAGTGCTCTGGAGTCATTTCGTTGGAAGTGGGTTTTTATGTGCACTGAGGACATTTTGTTGGAACTGGGCTTTTAAGTACTCTGGAGTCATTTCGTTGGAAGCGGGTTTTAGAGTGCTCTGGAGTCATTTCGTTGGAAGCGGGTTTTTTAGTGCTCTGGAGTCATTTCATTGGAAGCGGGTTTTTAAGTGCTCTGGAGTCATTTCCTCGGAAGGGGGTTTTTATGTGCACTGAGGACATTTCGTTGGAACTGGGTTTTTAATTCCTCTAGAGTCATTTCGTTGGAAGCGAGTTTTTAAGTGTTCTGTAGTCATTTCCTTAGAAGCGGGATTTTAAGTGCTCTGGTGTCATTTCGTTAGAAGCAGGTTTTTGAGTTCTCTGGAGTCATTTCGTTGGAAGCGGGTTTTTGATTGCTCTAAAGTCATTTCGTTGGAAGCGGGTTTTTAAGTGCTCTGGAGTTATTTCGTTGGAAACGGGTTTTTGAGGGCTCTGGAGTCATTTCTTTGGAAGCGGGTTTTTGAGTTCTCTGGAGTCATTTCGTTGGAAGCGGGTTTTTACGTGCTCTGGATTTTTTTCGTTGTAAGCGTGTTTTTAGGTGCTCCTGAGTCATTTCGTTGGAAGCGGGTTTTTAAATATTCTGGTGTCCTTTCGTTGGAAGCAGGGTTTAAGTGCTCTAGGGTCGTTTTGTTGGAAGCAGGTTTATAAATGCTCTGTAGACAATTTGTTGGAAGCGTGTTTTTAAGTGCTTTGGAGTCATTTCATTGGAAGCGCATTTTTAAGTGCTGTGGAGTCCTTTCGTTGGAAGCTTATTTTTAAGTGCTCTGGATTCATTTCGTTGGAAGCGGGTTTTCATGTGCACTGAGGATATTTCATTTGAACTGGGTTTTTAAGTGCTCTGGAGTCATTTCTTTGGAAGTGTATTTTTAAGTGCTCTGGAGTCATTTCGTCGGATGGGGGTTTTTGAGTGCTCTGGAGTCATTTCGTTGGAAGCGGGTTTTTACGTGCTATGGATTCTTTTCGTTGGAAGCGGTGTTTAAGTGCTCTAGGGTCATTTCTTTGCAAGCAGGTTTTTAAATGCTCTGTAGTCAATTTGTTGGAAGCGGGTTTGTAAGTGCTCTGGAGTCATATGGTTGGAAGCGGTTTTTTAAGTGCTCTGGAGTCATTTCTTTGGAAGCGGGTTTTTAAGTGCTGTGGAGTCCTTTCGTTGGAAGCGGATTTTTAAGTTCTCTGGAGTCATTTCATTGGAAGCGGGTTTTTAAGTGCTCTGGAGTGATTTCGTTGGAAGCGGGTTTTATAGTTATCTGGAATCAGTTCGTTGGAAGCAGGTTTTTATGTGCACTGAGGACATTTCGTTGGAATTGGGTTTTTAAGTGCTCTGGAGTCATTTTGTTGGAAGCGGGTTTTTAAATGCTCTGGAGTCATTTCGTTGGAAGCGGGTTTTTAAGTTCTCTAGAGTCATTTCGTTGGAAGCGGGTTTTAGAGTTCTCTGGAGTCATTTCGTTGGAAGCGGGTTTTTATGTGCACTGAGGACATTTCGTTGTACCTGGGTTTTTAAGTGCTCTGGAGTCATTTCGTAGGAAGGGGGTTTTTAAGTGCTCTGAAGTCATTTCGTTGGAAGCAGGTTTTTAAGTGATCTGGAGTCATTTCGTTGGAAGGGGGTTTTTATGTGCACTGAGGACAATTTTTTGGAACTGGGCTTTTAAGTACTCTGCAGTCATTTCGTTGGAAGCGGATTTTAGTGTGCTCTGGAGTCATTTCGTTGGAAACGGGTTTTTAAGTGCTCTGGCGTCATTTTGTTGGAAGCTTGTTCTTGAGTACTCTGGAGTCATTTCGTTGGAAGCGGGTTTTTAAGTGCTCTGGGATAATTTCATTGGAAGCGGGTTTTTAAGTGCTGTGGAGTCCTTTCGTTGGAAGCGTATTTTTAAGTGCTCTGGAGTCATTTCGTTTGAAGTGGATTTTATGTGCACTGAGGACATTTTGTTCGAACTGGGTTTTTAAGTGCTCTGGGCCCATTTCGTTGGAAGCAGGTTTTTACTGCTCTGGGCTCATTTCGTTGGAAGCGAGTTTTTATGTGCACTGAGGACATTTAGTTGGAACTGGGATTTCAAGTGCTCTGGGCTCATTTCGTTGGAAGCAGGTTTTTAGGTGCTCTGGGCTCATTTCTTTGAAGAGGGTTTTTAAGTGCTCTGTAGTCATTTTATTTTAAGCGGGTTTTTGAGTGCTCTGGAATCATTTTGTTGGAAGCGGGTTTTTAAGTGCTCCTAAGTCATTTTGTTGGAAACGGGTTTTTGAGGGCTCTGGAGTCATTTCGTTGGAAGCGGGTTTTTGAGTACTCAGGAGTCATTTCGTTGGAACGGGGGTTTTAAATGTTCTGGTGTCCTTTCGTTGTAAGCGGGGTTTAAGTACTCTAGGGTCGTTTCATTTGAAGCGTGTTTTTAAGTGCTCCTGAGTCATTTCGTTGGAAGGGGGGTTTTAAATGTTCTGGTGTCCTTTTGTTGGAAGCGGGGTTCAAGTGCTCTAGGGTCGTTTCGTTGGAAGCAGGTTTTTAAATGCTCTGTAGTCAATTTATTGGAAGGTTTTTAATTCCTCTGGAGTCATTTCGTTGGAAGCGGGGTTTGAGTGCTCTGGAGTCATTTCGTTGGAAGCGTGTTTTTAAGTGCTCCTGAGTCATTTCGTTGGAAGCGGGGTTATAAATGTTCTGGTGTCCTTACGTTGGAATTGGGATTTAAGTGATCAAGGGTCGTTTCGTTGGAAGCAGGCTTTATTGGAAGCAGGGTTTTTTGCTCTAGAGTTGTTTTGTTGGAAGCAGGCTTTTAAATGCTCTGTAGTCATTTGGTTGGAAGCGGGTTTTTAAGTGCTCTGGACTTATTTCGTTGGAAGCGGGTTTTTAAGTGCTCTGGAGTCATTTCGTTGAAAGCGGGTTTTTATGTGCTCTGAGGTCATTTTGATGGAAGCAGGTTTTTAAGTGCTCTGGGATCATTTCGTTGGAAGCGGATTTTTAAGTGCTCTGGAGTCATTTCTTTGGAAGCGTGTTTTTAAGTGCTCTGGAGTCATTTCGATAGAAGGGGTTTTTTTGTGTGCACTGAGGACATTTTGTTGGAACTTGGCTTTTAAGTACTCTGGAGTCATTTCGTTGGAAGCGGGTTTTTAAGTGCTCTGGGCTCATTTCCTTAGAAGTGGGTTTTTAAGTGCTCTGGATTCATTTCATTGGAAGCGGGTTTTTAAGTGCTCTGGAGTCATTTCCTCGGAAGGGTGTTTTTATGTGCACTGAGGACATTTCGTTGGAACTGGGTTTTTAATTCCTCTAGAGTCATTTCGTTGGAAGCGAGTTTTTAAGTGTTCTGTAGTCATTTCGTTGGAAGCGGGATTTTAAGTGCTCTGGAGTCATTTCGTTAGAAGCAGGTTTTTGAGTTCTCTGGAGTCATTTCGTTGGAAGCGGGTTTTTGATTGCTGTGAAGTCATTTCGTTGGAAGCGGGTTTTTAAGTGCTCTGGAGTTATTTCGTTGGAAACGGGTTTTTGAGGGCTCTGGAGTCATTTCGTTGGAAACGGGTTTTTAAGTGCTTTGGAGTCATTTCATTGGAAGCGAATTTTTAAGTGCTGTGGAGTCCTTTCGTTGGAAGCTTATTTTTAAGTGCTCTGGATTCATTTCGTTGGAAGCGGGTTTTCATGTGCACTGAGGATATTTCATTTGAATTGGGTTTTGAAGTGCTCTGGAGTCATTTCTTTGGAAGCGTATTTTTAAGTGCTCTGGAGTCTCGTCGGAAGCGGGTTTTTGAGTGCTCTGGAGTCATTTCGTTGGAAGCGGGTTTTTACGTGCTATGGATTCTTCTCGTTGGAAGCGGTGTTTAAGTGCTCTAGGGTCGTTTCTTTGGAAGCAGGTTTTTAAATGCTCTGTAGTCAATTTGTTGGAAGCGGGTTTTTAAGTGTCTGGAGTCATATGGTTGGAAGCGGTTTTTTAAGTGCTCTGGAGTCTTTTCGTTGGAAGCGGGTTTTTAAGTGCTGTGGAGTCCTTTCGTTGGAAGCGGATTTTTAAGTTCTCTGGAGTCATTTCATTGGAAGCGGGTTTTTAAGTGCTCTGGAGTCATTTCGTTGGAAGCGGGTTTTATAGTTCTCTGGAGTCAGTTCGTTGGAAGCGGGTTTTTATGTGCACTGAGGACATTTCGTTGGAATTGGGTTTTTAAGTGCTCTGGAGTCATTTCGTTGGAAGCGGGTTTTTAAGTGCTCTGGAGTCATTTCGTTGGAAGCGGATTTTAGAGTTCTCTGGAGTCATTTCGTTGGAAGCGGGTTTTTATGTGCACTGAGAACATTTCGTTGTAACTGGGTTTTTAAGTGCTCTGGAGTCATTTCGTAGGAAGGGGGTTTTTAAGTGCTCTGAAGTCATTTCGTTGGAAGCAGGTTTTTAAGTGATCTGGAGTCATTTCTTTGGAAGGGGGTTTTTATGTGCACTGAGGACAATTTTTTGGAACTGGGCTTTTAAGTACTCTGCAGTCATTTCGTTGGAAGCGGATTTTAGTGTGCTCTGGAGTCATTTCGTTGGAAGCTCATTTTTAAGTGCTCTGGGATCATTTTGTTGGAAGCGGGTTTTTAAGTGCTGTGGAGTCCTTTCGTTGGAAGCGTATTTTTAAGTGCTGTGGAGTCATTTCGTTTGAAGCGGTTTTTATGTGAACTGAGGACATTTTGTTCGAACTGGGTTTTTAAGTGCTCTGGGCCCATTTCGTTGGTAGCAGGTTTTTTACTGCTCTGGGCTCATTTCGTTGGTAGCGGATTTTTAAGTGCTCTGGAGACATTTCATTGCAAGCGGGTTTTTGAGTGCTCTGGAGTTATTTCGTTGGAAGCGGGTTTTAGAGTGGTTTGGATTTATTTCGTTGGAAGCGGGTTTTTGAGTGCTCTGGAGTCATTTCTTTGCAAGTGGGTTTTTAAGTGCTCTGGAGTCATTTCGTTGGAAGCGGGTTTTTAAGTGCTCAGGAGTCATTTCATTAGAAAGGGGTTTTTAAGTCCTCTGAAGTCATTTCGCTGGAAGTGGGTTTTTAAGTGCTCTGGAGTCATTTCTATGGAAGTGGGTTTTTAAGTGCTCTGGAGTCATTTCGTTGGAAGCGGGTTTTTAAGTGCTCAGGAGTCATTTCATTGGAAGCGGGGTTTTAAATGTTCTGGTGTCCATTCGTTGGAAGCGGGGTTTAAGTGCTCTAGTGTCGTTTCGTTGGAAGCAGGTTTTTAAATGCTCTGTAGTCAATTTGATGGAAGCGGGTTTTTAAGTGCTCTGGAGTCATTTCGTTGGAAGCAGGTTTTTAAGTGCTCTGGGCTCATTTAGTTGGAATCGGGTATTTAAGTGCTCTGGAGTCATTTCATTGGAAGCGGGTTTTTGAGTCCTCTGGAGTCATTTCGTTGGAAGCTGGTTTTTATGTGCAGTTAGGACATTTCGGTGGAACTGGGTTTTTAAGTGCTCTGGGCTCATTTTGTTGGAAGCGGGTTTTTAAGTGCTCTGTAGTCATTTCATTTTAAGCGGGTTTTTGAGTGCTCTGGAGTCATTTCGTTGGAAGCGGGTTTTTAAGTGCTCTGGAGTCATTTTGTTGGAAATGGGTTTTTGATGGCTCTGGAGTCATTTCGTTGGAAGCGGGTTTTTGAGTGCTCAGGATTCATTTCATTTGAAGGGGGGTTTTAAATATTATGGTGTCCTTTCGTTTGAAGCGGGGTTTAAGTGCTCTAGGGTAGTTTCGTTTGAAGCGTGTTTTTAAATACTCTGTAGTCAATTTGTTGGAAGCGGGTTTTTAAGTGCTCTGGAGTCATTTCGTTGGAACTGGGTTTTTAAGTGCTCTGGAGTCATTTCGTTGGAAGCAGGTTTTTAAGTGCTCGGGAGTCATTTCATTGGAAGCGTGTTTTTGAGTACTCTGGAGTCATTTCGTTGGAAGTGGGTTTTTGAGTGCTCAGGAGTCATTTCGTTGTAAAGGGGTTTTTAAGTGATCTGAAGTCATTTCGTTGGAAGCGGGTTTTTAAGTGCTCTGGAGACATTTCGTTGGAAGCGGGTTTTAGAGTGCCCTGGAATCATTTAGTAGGAAGCAGGTTTTTATGTGCTCTGAGATCATTTCATTGGAAGCAGGTTTTTATGTGCTCTGGGATCATTTCGTTGGAAGCAGGTTTTTAAGTGCTGTGGAGTCCTTTTGTTGGAAGCGGATTGTTAAGTTCTCTGGAGTCATTTCGTTGGAAGCAGGTTTTTATGTGCACTGAGGATATTTCATTGGAGCTGGGTTTTAAGTGCTGTGGAGTCATTTCGTTGGAAGCGGGTTTTTAAGTGCTCTGGAGACATTTCGTTGGAAGCGGGTTTTAGAGTGCCCTGGAATCATTTAGTAGGAAGCAGGTTTTTATGTGCTCTGAGATCATTTCGTTGGAAGCAGGTTTTTATGTGCTCTGGGATCATTTCGTTGGAAGAAGGTTTTTAAGTGCTGTGGAGTCCTTTCATTGGAAGCGGATTGTTAAGTTCTCTGGAGTCATTTCGTTGGAAGCAGGTTTTTATGTGCACTGAGGATATTTCATTGGAGCTGGGTTTTAAGTGCTGTGGAGTCATTTCGTTGGAAGCAGGTTTTTAAGTGCTCTGGAGTCATTTCGTTGGAAGCAGGTTTTAGAGTTCTCTGGAGTCATTTCGTTAGAAGCGGGTTTTTTTAGTGCTCTGGAGTCATTTCGTTGGAAGCAGGGTTTTAAGTACTCTGGAGTCATTTCATTGGAAGCGTGTTTTTGAGTACTCTGGAGTCATTTCGTTGGAAGGGGGTTTTTAAGTGCTCTGGAGTCATTTCTTTTGAGGCGGGTTTTTAAGTGATCTTTATTTATTTCGTTGGAAGCAGGTTTTTAAGTGCTCTGGGCTCATTTCGTTGAAAGCAGGTTTTAGAGTTCTCTGGAGTCATTTCATTGGAAGTGGGTTTTTGAGTGCTCTGGAGTCATTTCATTTGAAGCGGGTTTTATGTGCTCTGAGGTCATTTCATTGGAAGCGGGTTTTTAAGTGCTCTGGGATAATTTCATTAGAAGCAGGTTTTTAAGTGCTCCTGAGTCATTCCGTTGGAAGCGGGATTTTAAATGTTCTGGTGTACTTTCGTTGGAAGTGGGGTTTAAGTGCTCTAGAGTTGTTTTGTTGGAAGTATGCTTTTAAATGCTCTGTAGTCATTTGGTTGGAAGCAGTTTTTAAGTGCTCTGTAGTCATTTCGTTTAGGCGGGTTGTTTTGTGCTCTGAGGTCATTTAGTTGGAAGGGGGTTTTTATGAGCACTGAGGACATTTTGTTGGAACTGGGCTTTTAAGTACTCTGGAGTCATTTCATTGGAAGCGGGTTTTTAAGTGCTCTGGAGTCATTTCGTTGGAAGCGGGTTTTTAAGTGCTTTGGAGTCATTTCGTTGGAAGTGGGTTTTTGAGTACTCTGGAGTCATTTCATTGGAAGCGTGTTTTGGAGTACTCTGGAGTCATTTCTTTGGAAGCGGGTTTTTAAGTGCTCTGGAGTCATTTCTTTGGAAGCGGGTTTTTAATGCTCTGGAGTCATTTGGCTGGAAGCAGGTTTTAGAGTGCTCTGGAATCATTTCCTTTGAAGCGGGTTTTTATGTGCTCTTAGGTCATTTGGTTGGAAGCAGGTTTTTAAGTGCTCTGGGTTCATTTTGTTGGAAGCTGTTTTTTATGTGCACTGAGGATATTTCGTTGGAACTGGGTTTTTAAGTGCTCTGGGCTCATTTCTTTGGAAGAGGGTTTTAAGTGCTCTGGGCTCATTTCGTTGGAAGCGGGTTTTTAAGTGCTCTGGAGTCATTTCATTGGAAGTGGGTTTTTGAGTGCTCTGGAGTCATTTTGTTGGACGCGGGTTTTTAAGTGCTCTGGAGTCTTTTCGTTGGAAGCGGGTTTTAGAGTGCTCTGGAATCATTTTGTTGGAAGCGGGTTTTTATGTGCTCTGAGGTCATTTCGTTGGAAGAGGGTTTTTCAGTGCTCTGGAGTCATTTCGTTGGAAGCGGGTTTTAATTTGCACTGAGGACCTTTCGTTGAAACTGGGTTTTTAAGTGCTCTGGGCTCATTTCTTTGAAGACGGTTTTTAAGTGCTCTGTAGTCATTTCATTGGAAGCGGGTTTTTGAGTGCTCTGGAGTCATTTCGTTGGAAGCAGGTTTTTTAGTCCTCTGGAGTCATATCGTTGGAAGCGGTGTTCTAAATGTTCTGGTGTCCTTACGTTGGAAGCGGGATTTAAGTGCTCTAGGGTCGTTTCGTTAGAAGCAGGTTTTTAAATGCTCTGTAGTCAATTTGTCGGAAGCGGGTTTTTAAGTGCTCTGGAGTCATTTCTTTGGAACTGGGTTTTTAAGTGCTCTGGAGTCATTTCGTTGGAAGCATTTTTTGTAAGTGCTCACGAGTCATTTCATTGGAAGTGTGTTTTTGAGTACTCTGGAGTCATTTCGTTGGAAGTGGGTTTTTGAGTGCTCAGGAGTCATTTCGTTGGAAAGGGGTTTTTAAGTGATCTGAAGTCATTTCGTTGGAAGCGGGTTTTTAAGTGCTCTGGAGACATTTCGTTGGAAGCGGGTTTTAGAGTGCCCTGGAATCATTTAGTAGGAAGCAGGTTTTTATGTGCTCTGAGATCATTTCATTGGAAGCAGGTTTTTAAGTGCTCTGGGATCATTTCGTTGGAAGCGGGTTTTTAAGTTCTCTGGAGTCATTTCGTTGGAAGCAGGTTTTTATGTGCACTGAGGATATTTCATTGGAGCTGGGTTTTAAGTGCTGTGGAGTCATTTAGATTTAGGCGGGTTTTTAAGTGCTGTGGAGTCATTTCGTTGGAAGCAGGTTTTAGAGTTCTCTGGAGTCATTTCGTTGGAAGCGGGTTTTTTAGTGCATGGAGTCATTTCGTTGGAAGCAGGGTTTTAAGTACTCTGGAGTCATTTCATTGGAAGCGTGATTTTGAGTACTCTGGAGTCATTTCGTTGGAAGGGGGTTTTTAAGTGCTCTGAAGTCATTTCGTTGGAAGCGGGTTTTTAAGTGCTCAGGAGTCATTTCGTTGGAGGCGGGTTTTTAAGTGCACTGAGGACATTTCATTGGAACTGGGTTTTTAAGTGCTCTGGGCTCATTTCGTTGGAAGCGTGTTTTTAAGTGCTCTGGGCTCATTTAGTTGGAAGCGGGTAATTAAGTGCTCTGGAGTCATTTCATTGGATGCGGGTTTTTATGTGCACTGAGGACATTTCGTTGGAACTGGGTTTTTAAGTGCTCTGGGCTCATTTTGTTGGAAGCGGGTTTTTAAGTGCTCTGGGCTCATTTCTTTGAAGAGGGTTTTTAAGTGCTCTGTAGTCATTTCATTTTAAGCGGGTTTTTGAGTGCTCTGGAGTCATTTCGTTGGAAATGGGTTCTTGATGCCTCTGGAGTCATTTCGTTGGAATCGGAATTTTGAGTGCTCAGGATTCATTTCATTTGAAGGGGGGTTTTATATATTCTGGTGTCCTTTCGTTGGAAGCGGGTTTTAAGTGCTCTAGGGTAGTTTCATTTGAAGCGTGTTTTTAAGTGCTCCTGAGACATTTCGTTGGAAGGAAGGTTGTAAATGTTCTGGTGTCCTTACATTGGAATTGGGATTTAAGTGCTCTAGGGTCATTTCGTTGGAAGGAGGTTTTTAAATGCTCTGTAGTCAATTTGTTGGAAGCGGGTTTTTAAGTGCTCTGGAGTCATTTCGTTGGAAGCGGGGTTTTAAATGTTCTGGTGTCCTTTCGTTGGAAGCGGGGTTTAAGTGCTCTAGTGTCGTTTCGTTGGAAGCAGGTTTTTAAATGCTCTGTAGTCAATTTGTTGGAAGCGGGTTTTTAAGTGCTCTGGAGTCATTTCGTTGGAAGCGGGTTTTTAAGTGCTCTGGAGTCATTTTGTTGGAAGCAGATTTTAGAGTGCTCTGGAATCATTTCGTTGGAAGCGGGTTTTTATGTGCTCTGGGATCATTTCTTTGGAAGCGGGTTTTTAAGTGCTGTGGAGTCCGTTCGTTGGAAGTGGGTTTTAAGTTCTCTGGAGTCATTTGTGTGGAGGTCATTTTTATGTGCACTGAGGACATTTCGTTGGAACTGGGTTTTAAGTGCTCTGGAGTCAGGCGGTTTTTAAGTGCTCTGGAGTCATTTTTGGTTAGAAAGGACGCGGTTTTAGAAATCTCTGGAGTCATTTTGTTGGAAGTGGGTTTTTGGGTGCTCTGGAGTCATTTGGAAGTGGGTTTTTGGAAGTCAGCAGGTTTTAAGTGCTCTGAAGTCATTTCGTTGGAAGCGGGTTTTTAAGTGCTCTGGAGTCATTTCGTTGGAGGCGGGTTTTTAAGTGCACTGAGGACATTTCATTGGAACTGGGTTTTTAATTGCTCTGGGCTCATTTACTTGGAATCGGGTATTTAAGTGCTCTGGAGTCATTTCATTGGAAGCGGGTTTTTATGTGCACTGAGGACATTTCGTTGGAACTGGGTTTTTAAGTGCTCTGGGCTCATTTTGTTGGAAGCGGGTTTTTAAGTGCTCTGGGCTCATTTCTTTGAAGAGGGTTTTTAAGTGCTCTGTAGTCATTTCATTTTAAGCGGGTTTTTGAGTGCTCTGGAGTCATTTCGTTGGAAATGGGTTCTTGATGCCTCTGGAGTCATTTTGTTGGAATCGGAATTTTGAGTGCTCAGGATTCATTTCATTTGAAGGGGGGTTTTATATATTCTGGTGTCCTTTCGTTGGAAGCGGGGTTTAAGTGCTCTAGGGTAGTTTCATTTGAAGCGTGTTTTTAAGTGCTCCTGAGACATTTCGTTGGAAGGAAGGTTGTAAATGTTCTGGTGTCCTTACGTTGGAATTGGGATTTAAGTGCTCTAGGGTCATTTCGTTGGAAGGAGGTTTTTAAATGCTCTGTAGTCAATTTGTTGGAAGCGGGTTTTTAAGTGCTCTGGAGTCATTTCGTTTTAGGCGGGGTTTTAAATGTTCTGGTGTCCTTTCGTTGGAAGCGGGGTTTAAGTGCTCTAGTGTCGTTTCGTTGGAAGCAGGTTTTTAAATGCTCTGTAGTCAATTTGTTGGAAGCGGGTTTTTAAGTGCTCTGGAGTCATTTCGTTGGAAGCAGGTTTTTAAGTGCTCTGGAGTCATTTCGTTGGAAGCAGATTTTAGAGTGCTCTGGAATCATTTCGTTGGAAGCGGGTTTTTATGTGCTCTGGGATCATTTCTTTGGAAGCGGGTTTTTAAGTGCTGTGGAGTCCGTTCGTTGGAAGTGGGTTTTTAAGTTCTCTGGAGTCATTTCGGTGGAAGCGGTTTTTTATGTGCACTGAGGACATTTCGTTGGAACTGGGTTTTTAAGTGCTCTGGAGTCATTTCGTTGGAAGCGGTTTTTTAAGTGCTCTGGAGTCATTTTGGTGGAAGCGGGTTTTAGAAATCTCTGGAGTCATTTCGTTGGAAGTGGGTTTTTGGGTGCTCTGGAGTCATTTCGTTGGAAGCAGGTTTTTAAGTGCTCTGAAGTCATTTCGTTGGAAGCGGGTTTTTAAGTGCTCTGGAGTCATTTCGTTGGAGGCGGGTTTTTAAGTGCACTGAGGACATTTCATTGGAACTGGGTTTTTAATTGCTCTGGGCTCATTTACTTGGAATCGGGTATTTAAGTGCTCTGGAGTCATTTCATTGGAAGCGGGTTTTTGAGTGCTCTGGAGTCATTTCGTTGGAAGCGGGTTTTTATGTGCACTTAGGACATTTCGTTGGAACTGGGATTTTAAGTGCTCTGGGCTCATTTTGTTGGAAGCGGGTTTTTTAGTGCTCTGGGCTCATTTCTTTGAAGAGGGTTTTTCAAGTGCTCTGTAGTCATTTCATTTTAAGCGGGTTTTTGAGTGCTCTGGAGTCATTTCGTTTGAAGCGGGTTTTTAAGTGCTCTGGAGTCATTTCGTTGGAAATGGGTTTTTGATGGCTTTGGAGACATTTCTTTGGAAGCAGGTTTTTGAGTGCTCAGGATTCATTTCATTTGAAGGGGGATTTTAAATATTCTGGTGTCCTTTCGTTGGAAGCGGGGTTTAAGTGCTGTAGGGTAGTTTCGTTTGAAGCGTGTTTTTAAGTGCTCCTGAGTCATTTAGTTGGAAGGGGGGTTTTAAATGTTCTGGTGTCCTTTCGTTTGGGCGTTGTTTAAGTGCTCTAGAGTCATTTCTATGGAAGTGGGTTTTTCGTTGGAAGCATGTTTTTAAATGCTCTGTAGTCAATTTATTTGAACCTGGTTTTTAAGTGCTCTGGAGTCATTTCTATGGAAGTGGGTTTTTAAGTGCTCTGGAGTCATTTCGTTGGAAGCGGGTTTTTAAGTGCTCAGGAGTCATTTCATTGGAAGCGGGGTTTTAAATGTTCTGGTGTCCTTTCGTTGGAGCGGTTTTTAAGGTTTAAGGTCATTTAAGTTGCTCTAGGGTTTTTAATTTCGTTTGAGCGTGTTTTTAAGTGCTCCTGAGACATTTCGTTGGAAGGAAGGTTATAAATGTTCTGGTGTCCTTACGTTGGAATTGGGATTTAAGTGCTCTAGGGTCATTTCGTTGGAAGGAGGTTTTAAATGCTCTGTAGTCAATTTGTTGGGCGGTTTTTTAAGTGCTCTGGAGTCATTTGGCGGGTTGGAAGCAGATTTTTTAGAGTGCTCTGGAATCATTTTCGTTTAGGCGGGTTTTATGTGCTCTGGGATCATTTCTTTGGAAGCGGGTTTTAAGTGCTGTGGAGTCCGTTCGATTTGGAAGTGGGTTTTAAGTTCTCTGGAGTCATTTATTGGAGCGGGTTTTTATGTGCACTGAGGACATTTCGTTGGAACTGGGTTTTTAAGTGCTCTGGAGTCATTTCGTTAGGCGGTTTTTAAGTGCTCTGGAGTCATTTGGTTGAAGCGGTTTTAGAATTCTCTGGAGTCATTTCGATTTGGAATCAGGTTTTAAGTGCTCTTGAGTCATTTCATTGGTAGAGTGTTTTTAGTACTCTGGAGTCATTTCGTTGGAAGTGGGTTTTTGAGTGCTCTGGAGTCGTACGTTAGGCGCGGTTTTTAAGTGCTCTGGGCTCATTTAGTTGGTATTTAAGTGCTCTGGGTTTTTCATTTTAAGCGTTTTTTTAAGTGCTCTGGAGTCATTTAGTTGGAAGGGTTTTTTCATTGGGCGTTTTTTTAAGTGCTCTGGGCTCATTCATTGGAAGCGGGTTTTAGGTGCTGGGCTCATTTATTTGAAGTTTTCTGTGCACTGAGGACATTTCGTTGGAACTGGGATTTTAAGTGCTCTGGGCTCATTCCGTTGGAAGCGGTTTTTAGGACTCTCTGGGCTCATTTATTTGAAGAGGTTTTTAAGTGCTCTGTAGTCCTTTCATTTTAAGCGGGGTTTTTGAGTCATTTCGTTGGAAGGAAGGTGCTCTGGAGTCGTTGGCAGGTTTTTTAAGTTTTCTGAGTCATTTCGTTGGAATCGGGTTTTTAAGTGCTCTGTAGTCATTTTGTTGGTAACAGTTTTTGAGGACTCTGTAGTCATTTTTTGGAATCAGGTTTTTGAGTGCTCTGCAGTCATTTCGTTGGAGCGGGTTTTATGTTCTCTGAGGATCATTTTTTGGAACGGGTTTTTAATTGCTCTGGGCTCATTTCGTTGGGAGGCGGTTTTTAAGTGCTCTGGGCTCATTTACTTTGAAGAGGTTTTTAAGTGCTCTGAGGTCATTTAGTTGGAAGCGGGTTTTTAAGTGCTCTGGAGTCATTTCATTGGAGGCGGGTTTTTAAGTGCTCTGGATTCATTTCGTTGGAAGCGGGTTTTTAAGTCCTCTGGAGTCATTTCGTTGGAAGCAGGTTTTAAGTGCTCTGAGTCATTTCATTGGAAGCGTGTTTTAAGTGCTGAGTGCTCTGAGTCATTTCGTTAATTGGTTTTTAAGTGCTCTGGTGTCGTTAGGCGGGTATTTAAATGTTCTGGTGTCATTTTTTACGTTTTTTAAGTGTTCTGGGTCATTACGTTGGCTCTAGTTTTCATTTCATTTTTGTTGGAAGGAGGTTTTTAAATGCTCTGTAGTCAATTTGTTGGAAGCGGGTTTTTAAGTGCTCTGGAGTCATTTCAGTGGAAGAAGGTTTTGGAGGGCTCTGGAGTCATTTCGTTGGAAACGGGTTTTTAAGTGCCATGGAGTCATTTGGTTGGAAGCGGGTTTTAGAGTGCTCTGGAATCATTTCCTTTGAAGCGGGTTTTTATGTGCTCAGAGGTCATTTCGTTGGAAGCAGGTTTTTAAGTGCTCTGGGTTCATTTTTTAGGCGGTTTTTATGTGCACTGAGGAAATTTCGTTGGAACTGGGTTTTTAAGTGCTCTGGGCTCATTTCGTTGGAAGCGGGTTTTTAAGTGCTCTGGAGTCATTTCGTTGGAAGCGGGTTTTAGAGTGCTCTGGATACATTTCGTTGGAAGCAGATTTTAGAGTGCTCTGGAATCATTTCGTTGGAAGCGGGTTTTTATGTGCTCTGGGATCATTTCTTTGGAAGCGGGTTTTTAAGTGCTGTGGAGTCCGTTCGTTGGAAGTGGGTTTTTAAGTTCTCTGGAGTCATTTCGTTGGAGGCGGGTTTTATGTGCTCTGAGGACATTTCGTTGGAACTGGGTTTTTAAGTGCTCTGGAGTCATTTCGTTGGAGGCGGTTTTTAAGTGCTCTGGAGTCATTTTGGTGGAAGCGGTTTTTAGAATTCTCTGTAGTCATTTGTTGGAATCGGGTTTTTAAGTGCTCTTGAGTCATTTCATTGGTAGAGTGTTTTTGAGTACTCTGGAGTCATTTAGTTGGAAGTGGGTTTTGAGTGCTCTGGAGTCATACGGTTGGAAGAGGGTTTTTAAGTGCTCTGGGCTCATTTAGTTTGAAGCGGGTATTTAAGTGCTCTGGAGTCATTTCATTGGAAGCGTTTTTGAGTGCTCTGGGGTCATTTTTGGAAGCGGTTTTTCTGTGCACTGAGGACATTTCGTTGGAACTGGGATTTTAAGTGCTCTGGGCTCATTCCGTTGGGCGGTTTTTAGGTGCTCTGGGCTCATTTATTTGAAAGGGGTTTTAAGTGCTCTGTAGTCATTTCATTTTAAGCGGGTTTTGAGTGCTCTGGAGTCATTTCGTTGGAAATGGGTTCTTGATACCTCTGGAGTCATTTGTTGGAATGGATTTTTGAGTGCTCAGGATTCATTTCATTTGAAGGGGTTTTATATATTCTGGTGTCCTTTCGTTGGAAGGCGGGTTTTAAGTGCTCTATTTCGTTGGGTTTTTAAGTGTTTCATTTGAAGCGTGTTTTTAAGTGCTCTGAGACATTTCGTTGGAAGGAAGGTTGTAAATGTTCTGGTGTCATTTCGTTGGAATTGGGATTTAAGTGCTCTGGGTCATTTCGTTGGAAGGAGGTTTTAAATGCTCTGTAGTCAATTTATTTGGAAGCGGGTTTTTAAGTGCTCTGGAGTCATTTCGTTTGGCGGGGTTTTAAATGTTCTGGTGTCCTTTGTGCACTGAGGACATTTTTGGAGCGGGGTTTAAGTGCTCTGGTGTCATTTCGTTGGAAGCGGGTTTTTAAATGCTCTGTAGTCAATTTGTTGAAGCGGGTTTTTAAGTGCTCTGGAGTCATTTCGTTGGAAGCAGGTTTTAAGTGCTCTGGAGTCATTTCGTTGGAAGCAGATTTTAGAGTGCTCTGGAATCATTTTGTTGGAGGCGGGTTTTATGTGCTCTGGGATCATTTCTTTAAGCGGGTTTTTTAAGTGCTGTGGAGTCCGTTCGTTGGAAGTGGGTTTTTAAGTTCTCTGGAGTCATTTCATTTGGAAGCGGTTTTTATGTGCACTGAGGACATTTCGTTGGAACTGGGTTTTAAGTGCTCTGAGTCATTTACGTTGGAAGCGGTTTTTTAAGTGCTCTGGAGTCATTTTTTGGTGTTTTAAATGCGGGTTTTAGAAATCTCTGGAGTCATTTCGTTGGAAGTGGGTTTTTGGGTGCTCTGGAGTCATTTCGTTGGAATCAGGTTTTTAAGTGCTCTGAAGTCATTTCGTTGGAGGCGGGTTTTTAAGTGCTCTGTAGTCATTTTGTTTGGGCGGGTTTTTAAGTGCACTGAGGACATTTCATTGGAACTGGGTTTTTAATTGCTCTGGGCTCATTTACTTGGAATCGGGTTTTAAGTGCTCTGGAGTCATTTCATTGAAGCGGGTTTTTAGTGCTCTGGAGTCATTTCGTTGGAAGCGGGTTTTATGTGCACTTAGGACATTTCGTTGGAACTGGGATTTTTAAGTTCTCTGGGCTCATTTTTGTTAGGCGGGTTTTTTAGTGCTCTGGGCTCATTTCTTTGAAGAGGGTTTTTCAAGTGCTCTGTAGTCATTTCATTTTAAGCGGGTTTTTGAGTGCTCTGGAGTCATTTCGTTTGAAGCGGGTTTTTAAGTGCTCTGGAGTCATTTCGTTGGAAATGGGTTTTTGATGGCTTTGGAGACATTTCTTTGGAAGCAGGTTTTTGAGTGCTCAGGATTCATTTCATTTGAAGGGGATTTTAAATATTCTGGTGTCCTTTCGTTGGAGGCGGGGTTTAAGTGCTGTGAGGACATTTCGTTTGGGCGTGTTTTTAAGTGCTCCTGAGTCATTTAGTTGGAAGGGGGGTTTTAAATGTTCTGGTGTCCTTTCGTTGGAAGCGTTGTTTAAGTGCTCTAGGGTCGTTTCGTTGGAAGCATGTTTTTAAATGCTCTGTAGTCAATTTATTTGAACCTGGTTTTTAAGTGCTCTGGAGTCATTTTTGTTGGAAGTGGGTTTTTAAGTGCTCTGGGTCATTTCTTTGAAGCGGGTTTTTAAGTGCTCTGTAGTCATTTCATTTTAGGCGGGGTTTTAAGTGTTCTGGAGTCCTTTCGTTGGAAGCGGGGTTTTAAGTGCTCTGGAGTCATTTCGTTGGAAGCGTGTTTTTAAGTGCTCCTGAGACATTTCTTTGGAAAGGTTTTAAAGTGTCCATTTATAGGGGTTTTAAGTGTTCTGGTGTCATTTCATTTGGGCGGGGTTTTAAATGCTCGTTTTGGAAGCGGGTTTTTAAGTGCTCTAGGGTCATTTCGTTGGAAGGAGGTTTTTAAATGTTCTGGTGTCTTTCGTTTTTAAGTGAGCGGGTTTTTAAATGCTCTGTGTCAATTTGTTTGGTTTTTTAAGTTCTGTTGGAAGCGGGTTTTTAAGTGCTCTGGAGTCATTTCGTTGGAAGCAGATTTTAAGTGCTCTGGAATCATTTCGTTAAGCGGGTTTTTATGTGCTCTGGGATCATTTCTTTTAGGCGGGTTTTTAAGTGCTCTGGAGTCCGTTCGTTGGAAGTGGGTTTTTAAGTTCTCTGGAGTCATTTCGGTGGAAGGCGGGTTTTATGTGCACTGAGGACATTTCGTTGGAACTGGGTTTTTAAGTGCTCTGGAGTCATTTCGTTGGAAGGCGGTTTTTAAGTGCTCTGGAGTCATTTTGGTGGAAGCGGGTTTTAGAATTCTCTGGAGTCATTTCGTTGGAATCAGGTTTTTAAGTGCTCTTGAGTCATTTCATTGGTAGAGTGTTTTTAAGTACTCTGGAGTCATTTCGTTGGAAGTGGGTTTTAAGTGCTCTGGAGTCATTTACGTTAGGCGGGTTTTAAGTGCTCTGGGCTCATTTAGTTGGAAGCGGGTATTTAAGTGCTCTGGAGTCATTTCATTGGAGCGTTTTTTGAGTGCTCTGGAGTCATTTTGTTGGAGGCGGGTTTTCTGTGCACTGAGGACATTTCGTTGGAACTGGGTTTTAAGTGCTCTGGGCTCATTTCGTTGGAAGCGGGTTTTTAGGTGCTCTGGGCTCATTTATTTGAAGAGGGTTTTAAGTGCTCTGTAGTCCTTTCATTTTAAGCGGGTTTTTAAGTGCTCTGGAGTCATTTCGTTGGAATCGGGTTTTTAAGTGCTCTGGAGTCATTTCGTTTTTGAGTAACAGTTTTTGAGGACTCTGTAGTCATTTTTTTTGGAATCAGGTTTTGAGTGCTCAGCAGTCATTTTCGTTGGGCGGTTTTTATGTTCATTTTGAGGACATTTAAAGTCGGAACTGGGTTTTTAATTGCTCTGGGCTAATTTTTGGAAGCGGGTTTTTAAGTGCTCTGGGCTCATTACTTTGAAGAGGTTTTTAAGTGCTCTGTAGTCATTTAGTTGGAAGCGGGTATTTAAGTGCTCTGGAGTCATTTCATTGGAAGCGGGTTTTTGAGTGCTCTGGATTCATTTCGTTGGAAGCAGGTTTTTAAGTCCTCTGGAGTCATTTCGTTGGAAGCGGGGTTTGAGTGCTCTGGAGTCATTTCGTTGGAAGCGTGTATTTAAGTGCTCCTGAGTCATTTCGTTGGAAGTGGCGTTATAAATGTTCTGGTGTCCTTTTCGTTGGAATTGGGATTTAAGTGCTCTAGGGTCATTTTGTTGGAAGGAGGTTTTTAAATGCTCTGTAGTCAATTTGTTGGAAGCGGGTTTTTAAGTGCTCTGGAGTCATTTCAGTGGAAGAAGGTTTTGGAGGGCTCTAAGTCATTTGGTGTTGGAAGCGGGTTTTTAAGTGCCATGGAGTCATTTGGTTGGAAGCGGGTTTTAGAGTGCTCTGGAATCATTTCCTTTGAAGCGGGTTTTTATGTGCTCAGAGGTCATTTCGTTGGAAGCAGGTTTTTAAGTGCTCTGGGTTCATTTTTTTTGAAGCGGTTTTTAAGTGCACTGAGTCATTTGGTTGGAACTGGGTTTTTAAGTGCTCTGGGCTCATTTCGTTTAGGCGGGTTTTAAGTGCTCTGGAGTCATTTAGATTTAGGCGGGTTTTAGAGTGCTCTGGATACATTTCGTTGGAAGCAGATTTTTAAGTGCTCTGGAATCATTTCGTTGGAAAGCGGTTTTTATGTGCTCTGGGATCATTTCTTTGGAAGCGGGTTTTTAAGTGCTGTGGAAGTCCGTTAGAGTGTTGGAATCAGTGGGTTTTTTAAGTTCTCTGGAGTCATTTAAGTTCTCTGGAGTCATTTGGAAGCGGGTTTTTATGTGCACTGAGGACATTTCGTTGGAACTGGGTTTTTAAGTGCTCTGGAGTCATTTCGTTAGGCGGTTTTTTTTAAGTGCTCTGGAGTCATTTTGGTGGAAGCGGGTTTTAGAATTCTCTGGAGTCATTTCGTTGGAATCGGGTTTTTAAGTGCTCTTGAGTCATTTCATTGGTAGAGTGTTTTTGAGTACTCTGGAGTCATTTCGTTGGAAGTGGGTTTTTGAGTGCTCTGGAGTCATTACGTTGGAAGCGGGTTTTTAAGTGCTCTGGGCTCATTTAGTTGGAAGCGGGTATTTAAGTGCTCTGGAGTCATTTCATTGGAAGCGTTTTTTTGAGTGCTCTGGAGTCATTTCGTTGGAAGCGAGTTTTTCTGTGCACTGAGGACATTTCGTTGGAACTGGGATTTTAAGTGCTCTGGGCTCATTCCGTTGGAAGCGGGTTTTTAGGTGCTCTGGGCTCATTTATTTGAAGAGGGTTTTTAAGTGCTCTGTAGTCCTTTCATTTTAAGCGGGTTTTTGAGTGCTCTGGAGTCATTTCGTTGGAATCGGGTTTTTAAGTGCTCTGGAGTCATTTCGTTGGTAACAGTTTTTTGAGGACTCTGTAGTCATTTTTTTGGAATCAGGTTTTTGAGTGCTCAGCAGTCATTTCGTTGGAAGCGGGTTTTTATGTTCACTGAGGACATTTCGTCGGAACTGGGTTTTTAATTGCTCTGGGCTAATTTCGTTGGAAGCGGGTTTTTAAGTGCTCTGGGCTCATTACTTTGAAGAGGGTTTTTAAGTTTTCTGTAGTCATTTAGTTGGAAGCGGGTATTTAAGTGCTCTGGAGTCATTTCATTGGAAGCGGGTTTTTGAGTGCTCTGGATTCATTTCGTTGGAAGCAGGTTTTTAAGTCCTCTGGAGTCATTTCGTTGGAAGCGGGGTTTGAGTGCTCTGGAGTCATTTCGTTGGAAGCGTGTATTTAAGTGCTCCTGAGTCATTTCGTTGGAAGTGGCGTTATAAATGTTCTGGTGTCCTTACGTTGGAATTGGGATTTAAGTGCTCTAGGGTCATTTTGTTGGAAGGAGGTTTTTAAATGCTCTGTAGTCAATTTGTTGGAAGCGGGTTTTTAAGTGCTCTGGAGTCATTTCGTTGGAACTGGGTTTTTAAGTGCTCTGGAGTCATTTCA
This sequence comes from Meriones psammophilus, assembly GCA_036365155.1. Lineage (NCBI taxonomy): Eukaryota > Metazoa > Chordata > Mammalia > Rodentia > Muridae > Meriones > Meriones psammophilus. Next base: position 76,062 of record JAEOAE010002650.1, read on the forward strand.
GTGGAAGAAGGTTTTGGAGGGCTCTGGAGTCATTTCGTTGGAAACGGGTTTTTAAGTGCTCTGGAGTCATTTGGTTGGAAGCGGGTTTTAGAGTGCTCTGGAATCATTTCCTTGAAGCGGGTTTTTATGTGCTCAGAGGTCATTTCGTTGGAAGCAGGTTTTTAAGTGCTCTGGGTTCATTTTTTTGGAAGCGGTTTTTTATGTGCACTGAGGAAATTTCGTTGGAACTGGGTTTTTAAGTGCTCTGGGCTCATTTCGTTGGAAGCGGGTTTTTAAGTGCTCTGGAGTCATTTAGTTTGAGCGGGTTTTAGAGTGCTCTGGATACATTTAAGCGGGTTTTTAAGTGCTCTGGAGTCATTTCGATTTGGAAGCAGGTTTTAAGTGCTCTGGAGTCATTTCATTGGGCGTTTTTGAAAACTCTGGACTCATTTCGTGGGAAGTGGGTTTTTGAGTGCTCTGGAGTCATTTCGTTGGAAGGGGGTTTTTAAGTGCTCTGAAGTCATTTCGTTGGAAGCGGGTTTATAAGTGCTCTAGAGTCATTTCTTTGGAAGTGGGTTTTAAGTGATCTGGATTCATTTCGTTGGAAGCGGGTTTTTAAGTGCTCTGGAGTCATTTAGATTTGAGGCGGGTTTTTAAGTGCTCTGGAGTAATTTCATTAAGCGGGTATTTGAGTGATTTGGAGTCATTTTCGTTGGGCGGGTTTTTAAGTGCTCAGGAGTCAATTCGTTGGAAGCGGGTTTTTAATGCTCTGGAGTCATTTGGTTGGAAGCGGGTTTTAGAGTGCTCTGGAGTCATTTAATTTGAAGCGGGTTTTTATGTGCTCTGAGGTCATTTGGTTGGAAGAGGGTTTTTAAGTGCTCTGGGTTCATTTTGTTGGAAGCAGTTTTTTATGTGCACTGAGGACATTTCGTTGGAACTGGGTTTTTAAGTGCTCTGGGCTCATTTCGTTGGAAGCGGGTTTTTAAGTGCTCTGGAGTCATTTCATTGGAAGCGGGTTTTTATGTGCACTGAGGACATTTCGTTGGAACTGGGTTTTCAAGTGCTCTGGAGTCATTTCGTTGGTAGCGGCTTTTTAAGTGCTCTGGAGTTATTTCGTTGGAAGCGGGTTTTAGAGTGCTCTGGATTCATTTCTTTGGAATTGGGTTGTTCTGTGGTCTGAGGTCATTTCGTTGGAAGCGGGTTTTTAATTGTACTGGAGTCGTTTCGTTGGAAACGGGTTTTTATGAGCTCTGGGCTCATTTTGTTGGAAGCGGGTTTTTAAGTGCTCTGGAGTCATGTTGTTGGAGTCGGGTTTTTAAATGCTCTGGAGTCATTATGTTGGAAGCGGGTTTTAGAGTTCTCTGGAGTCATTTTTTTGGAAGCGGGTTTTAGATTGCTCTGTATTCATTTCGTTGTAAGCAGGTTTTTAAGTACTATGGAGTCATTTCATTGGAATCGTGTTTTTGAGTACTCTGGAGTCATTTCTTTGGAAGCGGGTTTTTAAGTGCTCTGGAGTCATTTCGTTGGAAGCAGGTTTTTAAGTGCTGTGGTGTCATTTTGTTGGAAACGGGTTTTTATGTGCTCTGAGATCATTTATTTGGAAGCAGGTTTTTAAGTGCTCTGGGATCATTTCGTTGGAAGCGGGTTTTTAAGTGCTGTGGAGTCCTTTCGTTGAAAGCGGGTTTTTAAATGCTCTGGAGTCATTTCGTTGGAAGGGGTTTTTTATGTGCATTGAGGACATTTTGTTGGAACTGGGCTTTTAAGTGCTCTGGAGTCATTTTGTTGGAAGCGGGTTTTTAAGTGCTCTGGCGTCATTTCGTTGGAAGCGGGTTTTTGAGGGCTCTGTAGTCATTTCGTTGGAAGCGCGTTTTAGAGTGCTCTGGATTTATTTCGTTGGAAGCGGGTTTTTAAGTTCTCTGGAGTCATTTATTGGAAGCGGGGTTTTGAGTGCTCTGGTGTCATTTTGTTGGAAGCGGGGTTTTAAATGTTCTGGTGTTCTTTCGTTGGAAGCGGGGTTTAAGTGCTCTCGGGTGATTTCCTTGGAAGCATGTTTTTAAATGCTCTGTAGTAAATCTGTTGGAAGTGCGTTTTAAAGTGCTCTGGAGTCATTTCGTTGGAAGCGGGTTTTTAAGTGCTCTGGAGTCATTTCGTTGGAAGCCGGTTTTAGAGTGCTCTGGAATCATTTCGTTGGAAGCGGTTTTTTATGTGCTCTGAGGTCATTTCGTTGGAAGTTGTTTTTGAAGTGCTCTGGGATCATTTCGTTTGAAGCGGGTTTTTATGTGCAGTGAGGATTTTTCGTTGGAACTGGGTTTTTAAGTGCTCTGGAGTCATATCGTTGGAACTGGGTTTTTAAGTGCTCTGGAGTCATTTCGTTGGAAGCGGGTTTTAGAGTTCTCTGGAGTCATTTCTTTGGAAGCGTGTTTTTGAGTACTCTGTAGTCATTTCGTTGGAAGTGGGTGTTTGAGTGCTCTGGAGTCATTTTGTTGGAAGGGCTTTTTAAGTGCTCCTGAGTCATTTCGTTGGAAGCGGGGTTTTAAATGCTCTGTAGTCAGTTTGTTGGAAGATGGTTTTTAAGTGCTCTGGAGTCATTTCGTTGGTAGCGGGTTTTTAAGTGCTCTGGAGTCATTTCGTTGGAAGCGGGTTTTAGAGTGCTCTGGAATCATTTTGTTGGAAGCAGGTTTTTATGTGCTCTGGGTCAATTCCTTATAAGCAGATTTTTCAGTGCTCTGGTATCCTTTCATTGGAAGCGGGTTTTTAAGTGCTGTGGAGTCCTTTCTTTGGAAGCAGATTTTTAAGTGCTGTGGAGTCATTTCGTTGGAAGCGGGTTTTTATGTACACTGAGTTCATTTCGTTGGAACTGGGTTTTTATGTGCTCTGGAGTCATGTCGTTGGAGGCAGGTTTTTAAGTGCTCTGGAGTCATTATGTTGGAAGCCGGTTTTAGAGTTCTCTGGAGTCATTTCGTTGTAAGCGGATTTTTAAGTGCTCTGGAGTCATTTCTATTGAAGCAGGTTTTTAAGTACTATGGAGTCATTTCATTGGAAGCGTGTTTTTGAGTACTCTGGAGTCATGTCGTTGGAAGTGGGTTTTTGAGTGTTCTGGAGTCATTTCGTTGGAAGGGGGTTTTTAAGTGCTCTGAAGTCATTTCGTTGGATGCGGCTTTTTAATTGCTCTGTAATCACTTCGTTGGAAGGGGTTTTTATGTGCACTGAGGACATTTTGTTATAACTGGGCTTTTAAGTACTCTGGAGTCATTTTGTTGGAAGCAGGTTTTAGAGTGCTCTGGAGTCATTTCATTGGAATCGGGTTTTTAAGTGCTCTGGAGTCATTTCGTTGGAAGCTGGTTTTTGAGGGCTTTGGATTCATTTCATTGGAAGCGGGTTTTGAGTGCGCTGGAGTCATTTCGTTGGAAGCGGGTTTTTACGTTCTCTGATTTCTTTTCATTGGAATCAGGTTTTTAAGTGCTCTGGAGTCATTTCGTTGGAAGCGGTTTTTTAAGTGCTCTGTAGTCATTTCATTGGAAGCGTGTTTTTGAGTACTCTGGAGTCATTTCGTTGGAATTGGGTTTTTGAGTGCTCTGGAGTCATTTCGTTGTAACTGGGTTTTTAAGTGCTCTGGGCTCATTTCGTTCGAAGCGGGTTTTTAAGTGCTCTGGGCTCATTTTGTTGGAATCAGGTTTTTAAGTGCTCTGTGGTCATTTCATTGCGAGTGCGTTTTTGAGTGCTCTGGAGTCATTTCGTTGGAAGCGGGTTTTTAAGTGCTCTGGAGTCATTTCGTAGGAAGCAGGTTTTTAATTGCTCTGGAGTCATTTCATTGGAAGAGGATTTTTGAGTGCTCTGGAGTCATTTCGTTGGAAGCAGGTTTTTAAGTGTTCTGGAGTCATTTCGTTGGAAGCGTATTTTTGAATACTCTGGAGTCATTATGTTGGAACCGGGTTTTAGAGTGCTCTGGATTCATTTAGTTCGAAGCAGGTTTTTATGTGCTCTGAGGTCATTTCGTTGGAAGCGGGTTTTAAAGTGCTCTGGAGTTATTTCGTTAGAAGCGTTTTTTTAAGTGCTCTGGAGTCATTTCATTGGAAGGGGGTTTTTATGTGCACTGAGGACATTTTGTTGGAACTGGGATTTTAAGTACTCTGGAGTGATATCGTTGGAAGCGGGTTTTAGAGTGCTCTCGAGTCATTTCGTTGGTAGAGGGTTTTTAAGTGCTCTGGGATCATTTTGTTGGAAGCGGGTTTTTAAGTGCTGTGGAGTCCTTTCATTGGAAGCGGATTTTTAAGTGTTCTGGCTCATTTCGTTGGAAGCGGTAGTTTAAGTGCTCTGGCTCATTTCGTTGGAAGCAGGTTTTTAAGTGCTCTGGGCTCATTTCTTTGGACCGGGTTTTTAAGTGCTTTGTAGTCATTTCATTGGAAGGGGGTTTTTATGTGCACTGAGGACATTTGTTGAACTGGGCTTTTTAAGTACTATGGAGTCATATCGTTGGAAGCAGGTTTTAGAGTGCTCTCGAGTCATTTCGTTGGAAGCGGGTTTTTATGTGCTCTGGATTCTTTTCGTTGGAAGCGAGTTTTTAAGTGCTCCTGAGTCATTTCGTTGGAGCGGGTTTTTAATTGCTCTTTAGTCATTTCATTTTAAGCAGGTTCTTGAGTACTCTGGAGTCATTTCTTTGGAAGCAGGTATTTACGTGCTCTGGATTCTTTTCGTTGGAAGCGGTATTTTAAGTGCTCTGGCTCATTTTGTTGGAAGCTGTATTTTAAGTGCTCCTGAGTCATTTCGTTGGAAGCGGGTTTTTAATTGCTCTGGAGTCATTTCATTGGAAGCGGTTTTTGAATGCTCTGGAGTCATTTCGGTGGAAGCACGTTTTTAAGTGCTCTGGATTCATTTCGTTGGAAGCGGTATTTTAAGTGCTCTGGCTCATTTCGTTGGAAGCGGGTTTTTAATTGCTCTTGAGTCATTTCATTGGAAGCGGTTTTTGAATGCTCTGGAGTCATTTCGGTGGAAGCACGTTTTTATGTGCTCTGGATTCTTTTCGTTGGAAGCGGTATTTTAAGTGCTCTGGCTCATTTCATTGGAAGCGGATTTTTAAGTGCTCTGGGCTCATTTCGTTGGAGCGGGTTTTTAAGGGCACTGTATTCATTTCATTGGAAGCGGGTTCTTGAGTGCTCTGGAGTAATTTCGTTGGAAGTGGGTTTTTATGTTCACTGAGGACATTTCGTTGGAACTGGGTTTTTAAGTGCTCTGGAGTCATTTCTTTGGAAGCGGGTTTTTAAGTGCTCTGGAGTCATTTCGTTGGAAGCGGGTTTTTAAGTTCTCTAGATTCATTTCGTTGGAAGCGGGTTTTTAATTGCTCTGGAGTCATTTCATTGGAAGCGGTTTTTGAATGCTCTGGAGTCATTTCGGTGGAAGCACGTTTTTAAGTGCTCTGGAGTCATTTCGTTGGAAGGGGTTTTATGTTCACTGAGGACATTTTGTTGGAACTGGTATTTTAAGTACTCTGGAGTCATTTCGTTGGAAGTGGGATTTAGAGTGCTCTAGAGTCATTTTCTTGGAAGCGGGTTTTTAAGTGCTCTGGAGTCATTTCGTTGGAAGCGGGTTTTTAAGTGCTCTGGAATCATTTTGTTGGAAGCTTGTTTTAAAATGCACTGGAATCATTTCGTTGGAAGCGCGTTTTTATGTGCACTAAGGACATTTTTTTGGAGCGGGTTTTAAGTGCTCTGTAGTCATTTCATTGAAGCGGGTTTTGAGTGCTCTGGAGTCATTTCGTTTAGGCGGGTTTTAAGTGCTCTCAGATCATTTTTGGAGGCGGTTTTTAAGTTCTATGGAGTCCTTTCGTTGGAAGCAGATTTTTAAGTTGTTTGGAGTCATTTGGTTGGAAGCGGGTTTGAGAGTGCTCTGGAGTCATTTTGTTGGAAGCGGGTTTTATAGTGCTCTGGATTCATTTCGTTGGAAGCGGATTTCAGAGTGCTCTGGAATCATTTCGTTGGAAGCGGTTTTTTATGTGCTCTGAGGTCATTTCGTTGGAAGTTGTTTTTTAAGTGCTCTGGGATCATTTCGTTGGAAGCGGGTTTTTATGTGCAGTGAGGATTTTTCGTTGGAACTGGGTTTTTAAGTGCTCTGGAGTCATTTCGTTGGAACTGGGTTTTTAAGTGCTCTAGAGTCATTTCGTTGGAAGCGGGTTTTAGAGTTCTCTGGAGTCATTTCTTTGGAAGCGTGTTTTTGAGTACTCTGTAGTCATTTCGTTGGAAGTGGGTGTTTGAGTGCTCTGGAGTCATTTTGTTGGAAGGGCTTTTTAAGTGCTCCTGAGTCATTTCGTTGGAAGCGGGGTTTTAAATGCTCTGTAGTCAGTTTGTTGGAAGATGGTTTTTAAGTGCTCTGGAGTCATTTCGTTGGTAGCGGGTTTTTAAGTGCTCTGGAGTCATTTCGTTGGAAGCGGGTTTTAGAGTGCTCTGGAATCATTTTGTTGGAAGCGGGTTTTTATGTGCTCTGGGTCAATTCCTTATAAGCAGATTTTTCAGTGCTCTGGTATCCTTTCATTGGAAGCGGGTTTTTAAGTGCTGTGGAGTCATTTCGTTGGAAGCGGGTTTTTATGTACACTGAGTTCATTTCGTTGGAACTGGGTTTTTATGTGCTCTGGAGTCATGTCGTTGGAGGCAGGTTTTTAAGTGCTCTGGAGTCATTATGTTGGAAGCCGGTTTTAGAGTTCTCTGGAGTCATTTCGTTGTAAGCAGATTTTTAAGTGCTCTGGAGTCATTTCTATTGAAGCAGGTTTTTAAGTACTATGGAGTCATTTCATTGGAAGCGTGTTTTTGAGTACTCTGGAGTCATGTCGTTGGAAGTGGGTTTTTGAGTGTTCTGGAGTCATTTCGTTGGAAGGGGGTTTTTAAGTGCTCTGAAGTCATTTCGTTGGATGCGGGTTTTTAATTGCTCTGTAATCACTTCGTTGGAAGGGGTTTTTATGTGCACGGAGGACATTTTGTTATAACTGGGCTTTTAAGTACTCTGGAGTCATTTTGTTGGAAGCAGGTTTTAGAGTGCTCTGGAGTCATTTCGTTGGAATCGGGTTTTTAAGTGCTCTGGAGTCATTTCGTTGGAAGCTGGTTTTTGAGGGCTTTGGATTCATTTCATTGGAAGCGGGTTTTGAGTGCGCTGGAGTCATTTCGTTGGAAGCGGGTTTTTACGTTCTCTGATTTCTTTTCATTGGAATCAGGTTTTTAAGTGCTCTGGAGTCATTTCGTTGGAAGCGGTTTTTTAAGTGCTCTGTAGTCATTTCATTGGAAGCGTGTTTTTGAGTACTCTGGAGTCATTTCGTTGGAATTGGGTTTTTGAGTGCTCTGGAGTCATTTCGTTGTAACTGGGTTTTTAAGTGCTCTGGGCTCATTTCGTTCGAAGCGGGTTTTTAAGTGCTCTGGGCTCATTTTGTTGGAATCAGGTTTTTAAGTGCTCTGTGGTCATTTCATTGCGAGTGCGTTTTTGAGTGCTCTGGAGTCATTTCGTTGGAAGCGGGTTTTTAAGTGCTCTGGAGTCATTTCGTAGGAAGCAGGTTTTTAATTGCTCTGGAGTCATTTCATTGGAAGAGGATTTTTGAGTGCTCTGGAGTCATTTCGTTGGAAGCAGGTTTTTAAGTGTTCTGGAGTCATTTCGTTGGCGGGTTTTTGAATACTCTGGAGTCATTATGTTGGAACGGGTTTTAGAGTGCGGGTTTCTGGATTCATTTAGTTGAATCAGGTTTTTATGTGCATTTCTGAGTCATGTTTTTGAGTGTTGAGTCGGGTTTTAAAGTGCTCTGGAGTTATTTTTAGGAAGCAGGTTTTTTTTAAGTGCTCTGGAGTCATTTCATTGGAAGGGATTTTTTTATGTGCACTGGAGGACATTTTGTTTGGAACTGGGATTTTTTTTAAGTACTCTGGAGTGATATCATTTAGGAAGCGGGTTTTAGAGTGCTCTGAGGTCATTTCGTTGGTAGAGGTTTTTAAGTGCTCTGGGATCATTTCGTGAGGACATTTGTTGGCGGGTTTTTAAGTGCTGTGATATCGTTGGGCGGGAGTCCTTTCATTGGAAGCGGATTTTTAAGTGTTCTGGCTCATTTAGTGTTTTTAAGGCTGTGTGAGTAGATTTTAAGTGCTCTGGCTCATTTTTCGAGCAGTAGTTTAAGTTGGCTCAAGCAGGTTTTAAGTGCTCTGGGCTCATTTCTTTGGACCGGTTTTTAAGTGCTTTGTAGTCATTTCATTGGAAGGGGGTTTTTATGTGCACTGAGGACATTTTGTTGGAACTGGGCTTTTAAGTACTATGGAGTCATATCGTTGGAAGCAGGTTTTAGAGTGCTCTCGAGTCATTTCGTTGGAAGCGGGTTTTTATGTGCTCTGGATTCTTTTTAGATTTGGGCGAGAGTTTTAAGTGCTCCTGAGTCATTTCGTTGGAGCGGGTTTTTAATTGCTCTTTAGTCATTTCATTTTAAGCAGGTTCTTGAGTACTCTGGAGTCATTTCTTTGGAAGCAGGTATTTACGTGCTCTGGATTCTTTTCGTTGGAAGCGGTATTTTAAGTGCTCTGGCTCATTTTGTTGGAAGCTGTATTTTAAGTGCTCCTGAGTCATTTCGTTGGAAGCGGGTTTTTAATTGCTCTGGAGTCATTTCATTGGAAGCGGTTTTTGAATGCTCTGGAGTCATTTCGGTGGAAGCACGTTTTTAAGTGCTCTGGATTCATTTCGTTGGAAGCGGTATTTTAAGTGCTCTGGCTCATTTCGTTGGAAGCGGGTTTTTAATTGCTCTTGAGTCATTTCATTGGAAGCGGTTTTTGAATGCTCTGGAGTCATTTCGGTGGAAGCACGTTTTTATGTGCTCTGGATTCTTTTCGTTGGAAGCGGTATTTTAAGTGCTCTGGCTCATTTCATTGGAAGCGGATTTTTAAGTGCTCTGGGCTCATTTCGTTGGAGCGGGTTTTTAAGGGCACTGTATTCATTTCATTGGAAGCGGGTTCTTGAGTGCTCTGGAGTAATTTCGTTGGAAGTGGGTTTTTATGTTCACTGAGGACATTTCGTTGGAACTGGGTTTTTAAGTGCTCTGGAGTCATTTCTTTGGAAGCGGGTTTTTAAGTGCTCTGGAGTCATTTCGTTTAGGCGGGTTTTTAAGTTCTCTAGATTCATTTCGTTGGAAGCGGGTTTTTAATTGCTCTGGAGTCATTTCATTGGAAGCGGTTTTTGAATGCTCTGGAGTCATTTCGGTGGAAGCATGTTTTTAAGTGCTCTGGAGTCATTTCGTTGGAAGGGGGTTTTTATGTTCACTGAGGACATTTTGTTGGAACTGGTATTTTAAGTACTCTGGAGTCATTTCGTTGGAAGTGGGATTTAGAGTGCTCTAGAGTCATTTTCTTGGAAGCGGGTTTTTAAGTGCTCTGGAGTCATTTCGTTGGAAGCGGGTTTTTAAGTGCTCTGGAATCATTTTGTTGGAAGCTTGTTTTAAAATGCACTGGAATCATTTCGTTGGAAGCGCGTTTTTATGTGCACTAAGGACATTTTTTTGGAAGCGGGTTTTTAAGTGCTCTGTAGTCATTTCATTGGAAGCGGGTTTTTGAGTGCTCTGGAGTCATTTCGTTGGAAGCGGGTTTTTAAGTGCTCTCAGATCATTTTTTGGAAGCGGGTTTTTAAGTTCTGTGGAGTCCTTTCGTTGGAAGCAGATTTTTAAGTTGTCTGGAGTCATTTGGTTGGAAGCGGGTTTGAGAGTGCTCTGGAGTCATTTTGTTGGAAGCGGGTTTTATAGTGCTCTGGATTCATTTCGTTGGAAGCGGATTTCAGAGTGCTCTGGAATCATTTCGTTGGAAGCGGGTTTTTAAGTGCTGTCGGATCATTTTTTGGAAGCGGGTTTTTAAGTTCTGTGGAGTCCTTTCCTTGGAAGCGGATTTTTATGTTCTCTGGAGTCATTTGGTTGGATGCGGGTTTTTATGTGCACTGAGGATATTTCGTTGGAACTGAGTTTTTAAGTGCTCTGGCGTCATTTCGTTAGAAACGTGTTTTTAAGTTCTCTGGAGTCATTTCATTGGAAGGGGGTTTTTATGTGCACTGAGGACATTTTGTTGGAACTGGGCTTTTAAGTACTGTGGAGTGATATCGTTGGAAGCGGGTTTTAGAGTGCTCTCGATTCATTTCGTTGGAAGCGGGTTTTTAAGTGCTCTGGAGTCATTTCGTTGGAAGCGGTATTTTAAGTGCTCTGGCTCATTTAGTTGGAAGCGGTATTCTAAGTGCTCTGGCTCATTTCGTTGGAGCGGGTTTTTAAGTGCTCTGTAGTCATTTCATTGTAAGCGGGTTCTTGAGTGCTCTGGAGTAATTTCGTTGGAAGTGGGTTTTTATGTGCACTGAGGACATTTCGTTGGAACTGGGTTTTTAAGTGCTCTGGAGTCATTTCTTTGGAAGCGGGTTTTTAAGTGCTCTGGAGTCATTTCGTTGGAAGCGGGTTTTTTAGTGCTATGGAGTCATTTTGTTGGAAGCTTGTTTTAGCGTGCTCTGGAATCATTTCGAAGGAAAGGGGTTTTTATGTGCACCGAGGACATTTCATTGGACCTGGGTTTTTAAGTGCTCTGGAATCATTTTGTTGGAAGCTTTTTTTAAAATGCCCTGGAGTCATTTCGTTGGAAGCGCGTTTTTATGTGCACTAAGGACATTTTTTTGGTAGCGGGTTTTTAAGTGCTCTGTAGTCATTTCATTGGAAGCGGGTTTTTGAGTGCTCTGGAATCATTACGTTGGAAGCGCTTTTTTAAGTGCTCTCGGATCATTTTTTGGAAGCGGGTTTTTAAGTTCTGTGGAGTCCTTTCTTTGGAAGCGGATTTTTAAGTTGTCTGGAGTCATTTGGTTGGAAGCTGGTTTGAGAGTGCTCTGGAGTCATTTTGTTGGAAGCGGGTTTTATAGTGCTCTGGATTCATTTCGTTGGAAGCGGGTTTTTAAGTGCTGTCGGATCATTTTTTGGAAGCGGGTTTTTAAGTGCTCTGGAGTCATTTCATTGGAAGCGGCTTTTTAAGTGCTCTGGAGTCATTTCGTTGGAAGCGGGTTTTAGAGTGCTCTGGATTCATTTCGTTGGAAGCGGGTTTTAGAGTGCTCTGGAGTCATTTTGTTGGAAGCGGGTGTTATAGTGCTCTGGATTCATTTCGTTGGAAGCGGGTTTTTATGTGCTCTGAGGTCATTTCGTTGGAAGCAGGTTTTAAAGTGCTCTGGAGTTATTTCGTTAGAAACGTGTTTTTAAGTTCTCTGGAGTCATTTCATTGGAAGGGGGTTTTTATGTGCACTGAGGATATTATGTTGGAACTGGGCTTTTAAGTACTCTGGAGTGATATCGTTGGAAGCGGGTTTTAGAGTGCTCTCGAGTCATTTCGTTGGAAGCGGGTTTTTAAGTGCTCTGGAGTCATTTCGTTGGAAGCGGGTTTTTAAGTGCTCTGGCTCATTTAGTTGGAAGCGGTATTGTAAGTGCTCTGGCTCTTTTCGTTGGAGCGGGTTTTTAAGTGCTCTGTAGTCATTTCATTGGAAGCGGGTTCTTGAGTGCTCTGGAGTAATTTCGTTGGAAGTGGGTTTTTATGTGCACTGAGGACATTTCGTTGGAACTGGGTTTTTAAGTGCTCTGGAGTCATTTCGTTGGAAGCGGGTTTTTTAGTGCTATGGAGTCATTTTTTTGGAAGCTTGTTTTAGCTTGCTCTGGAATCATTTCGAAGGAAAGGTGTTTTTATGTGCACCGAGGACATTTCATTGGACCTGGGTTTTTAAGTGCTCTGGAGTCATTTCGTTGGAAGCGGCTTTTTAAGTGCTCTGGAGTCATTTCGTTGGAATCGGGTTTTAGAGTGCTCTGGAATCATTTCTTTGGAAGAGGGTTTTTATGTGCACTGAGGACATTTCGTTGGAACTGGGTTTTTAAGTGCTTGGGCTCATTTCGTTGGAAGCGGGTTTTTAAGTGCTCTGGGCTCATTTCGTTGGAAGCGGGTTTTTAAGTGCTCTGTAGTCATTTCATTGGAAGCGGGTTTTTGAGTGCTCTGGAGTCATTTCGTTGGAAGCGGGTTTTTAAGTGCTCTGGAGTAATTTCTTTGGAAGCGGGTTTTTAAGTGCTCTGTAGTCATTTCGTTGGAAGAAGGTGGTTGAGTGCTCTGGAGTCATTTCGTTGGAAGCGGGTTTTTATGTGCACTGAGTACATTTCGTTGGAGCTGGGTTTTTAAGTGCTCTGGAGTCATTTCCTTGGAAGCGGGTTTTTGAGTGCTCTGGGCTCATTTCGTTGGAAGCCGGTTTTAAGTTCTCTGTAGTCATTTCTTTGGAAGCAGGTGGTTGAGTGCTCTGGAATCATTTCGTTGGAACCGGGTTTTTATGTGCACTGAGGACATTTCTTTGGAACTGGGTTTTTAAGTGCTCTGTGCTCATTTCGTTGGATGCGGTTTTTAAGTGCTCTGTAGTCATTTCATTGGAAGCGGGTTTTAAGTGCTCTGGAGTCATTTCTTTGGAAGGGTTTTTAAGTGCTCTGGGTCATTTCTTTGGAAGCAGGTTTTTAAGTTCTCTGGAGTCATTTCGTTGAAAGCGGGTTTTTAAGTGCTCTGAGTCATTTCGTTGGAAGCGGGTTTTTGAGTGCTCTGGAGTCATTTCTTTGGAAAGCAGGTTTTTAAGTGCTCTGTAGTCATTTCGTTGGAGCTGGGTTTTTGAGTGCTCTGGAGTCATTTCGTTGGAAGCGGGTTTTTTACGTGCTCTGGATTCATTTTCTTTGGAAGCGGGTTTTAAGTTCTCTGAGTCATTTCATTGAAGCGGGGTTTTAAATGTGCTCTGGTGTCATTTCGTTGGAAGCGGGTTTTTTTTTATTTGTGAAGCAGGTTTAAGTTTGGAAGTCAGGTTTTTAAACAGGTTTTAGTCAATTTTTGAAGCGGTTTTTAAGTGCTCTGGAGTCATTTCGTTGGAAGCGGGTTTTTATGTGCTCTGGTGTCATTTCTTTTGCGGGTTTTTAAGTGCTCTGTAGTCATTTCATTGGAAGCGGGTTTTTGAGTGCTCTGAGTCATTCGTTGGAAGCGGGTTTTAAGTGCTCTGAGTCATTTCATTGGTATTGGGTTTATGAGTGCTCTGGAGTCATTTCTCTGAGGCGGGTTTTTAAGTGCTCTGCAGCCATTTCGTTGGAAGCGGGTTTTTGAGGGCTCTGAGTCATTTCATTTGGTGGAAGCAGATTTTAGAGTGCTCTGGAATCATTTCGTTGAAAGTGGGTTTTATGTGCTCTGAGGTCATTTCGTTTGAAAAGCGTGTTTGTAAGTTCTCTGGGATCATTTCGTTTGAAGCGGGTTTTTAAGTGCTCTGGAGTCATTTCGTTGGAAGCATTTTTGAGTGCTCTGGAGTCATTTCTTTGGAAGTAGGTTCTTAAGTGCTCTGTAGTCATTTCGTTGGAAGCAGGTTGTTGAGTGCTCTGGAGTCATTTTGTTGGAAGCGGGTTTTTACATGCTGTCGATTCATTTTGTTGGAAGCCTGTTTTTGAGTGCTCTGTAGTCATTTCGTTGGCAGCGGGTTGTTGAGTGCTCTGGAGTCATTTCTTTGGAAGTGCATTTTTAACTGCTCTGTAGTCATTTCGTTGGAAGCGGGTTTTTGAGTGCTCTGGAGTCATTTTGTTGGAAGCGGGTTGTTGAATGCTCTGGAGTCATTTCGTTGGAAACGGGTTTTTAAGTGCTCTGGGGTCATTTCGTTGGAAGCGGGTTTTTAAGTGCTCTGGAGTCATTTCGTTGGAAGGGAGTTTTAGAGTGCTCTGGAATCATTTCTTTGGAAGTGCGTTTTTAAGTGCTCTGGAGTCATTTCATTGGAAGCGGGTTTTAGAGTGCTGTGGAGTAATTTCGTTGGAAACGGATTTTTAAGTGCTCTGGAGTCATTTCGTTGGAGGCGGATTATTAAGTGTACTAGTATCCTTTTGTTGGAAGCGGGTTTTTAAGTGCTTTGGAGTCATTTCTTTGGAAGAAAGCTTTTAAGTGCTCTGGAGTCATTTTGTTGGACGCGGGTTTTTAAGTGTTCTTGTGTCCTTTCTTTGGAAGCGGGTTTTTAAGTGCTCTGGAGTCATTTAGTTGTAAGCGGGTTTTTAAGTGTTCTGGTATCCTTTCGTTGGAAGCGGGTTTTTAAGTGCTCTTTAGTCATTTCGTTGGAAGCGGGTTTTTAGTGCTCTGGAGTCATTTCGTTGGAAGTGGGTTTGTATGTTCTCTGGATTCTATTCGTTGGAAGTGGGGATGTAAGTACTCTGGATTCAATTCGTTGGAAACGGTTTTTTATGTGCGCTGATGTCATTTTTTTGGAAGCGTTTTTTTAAGTGTTCTGGTATCCTTTCGTTGGAAGCGGGTTTTTAAGTGCTCTGGAGTCATTTTGTTGGAAGCGTGTTTTTAAGTGCTCTGGTGTCATTTCGTTGGAAGCGGCTTTTTAAGTGTTCTGGTGTCCTTTCGTTGGAAGTGGGTTTTTAAGTGCTCTGGGGTCATATTATTGGAAGTGGGTTTTTAAGTGCTCTGTAGTCATTTCCATGGAAGAAGGATTTTAGTACTCTGGAATCATTTCTTTGGAAGCGGAATTTTATGTGATCTGGTATCCTTTTGTTGGAAGCGGGTTTTAGAGTGCTCTGGAGTCATTTAGTTGGAAGCGGTTTTTTAAGTGCTCTCAAGTAAATTCGTTGGAAGCGGGTTTTTAAGTGCTCTGCAGTCATTTCGTTGGAAGCGGGTTTTTGAGCTCTCTGGAGTCATTTTCTGGAAGCTGTTTTTTAAGCGCTCTGGAGTCATTTCGTTGGAGGTGGGTTTTTAAGTGTTCTAGTATCCTGTATTTTGAAGCGGATTTATAAGTGCTCTGGAATCATTTCGTTGGAAGCGGATTTTTAAGTGCTCTGGAGTCATTTCGTTGGGAGCGGGTTTTTACGTGCTGTTTATTCATTTCGTTGGAAGGGGGTTTTAAAGTACTCCTGAGTAATTTTGTTTGAAGCAGGTTTTTAAATGTTCTGGTGTCCATTCGTTGGAAGCAGAGTTTAAGTGCTCTAGGGTCATTTCGTTGGAAGTAGGTTTTTAAATGCTCTGGAGTCATTTCGTTGGAAGCGGTTTTTTAAGTTCTCTTGAGTCATTTCCTTGGAATCGGGTTTTTAAGTGCAGTGGAATCCTTTCGTTGGAAGCACGTTTTTAAGTGCTGTGGAGTCCTTTCTTTGGAAGGGCTTTTTTTTGTGCACTGAGGACATTTTGTTGGAACTTGGAATTTAAGTACTCTGGAGTCATTTCTTTGGAAGTGGGTTTTAAGTGCTCTGGAGTCATTTCGTAGGAAGCGGGTTTTTAATTGCTCTGGAGTCATTTCATTGGAAGCGGTTTTTGAATGCTCTGGAGTCATTTCGTTGAAATCCCGTTTTTAAGTGCTCTGGAGTCATTTCGTTGGAAGGGGGTTTTTATGTTCACTGAGGACATTTTGTTGGAACTGGTATTTTAGGTACTCTGGAGTCATTTCGTTGGAAGTGGGATTTAGAGTGCTCTGGAGTCATTTTCTTGGAAGCGGGTTTTTAAGTGCTCTGGATTCATTTTGTTGGAAGCCTGTTTTTAAGTCTCCTGAGTCACTTCGTTGGAGCGGGGTTTTAAATGTTCTGGTGTCCTTTCGTTGGAAGCAGGGTTTAAGTGCTCTAGGGTCGTTTCGTTGGAAGCATGTTTTTAAATGCTCTGTAGTCAATTTTTGGAAGCAGGTTTTTAAGTGCTCTGGATTCATTTCATTGGAAGCGGGTTTTTAAGTGCTCTGGAGTCATTTCGTTGGAAGCGGGTTTTTAAGTGCTGTAGAATCCTTTCGTTGGAAGCACGTTTGTAAGTGCTCTGGAGTCCTTTCGTTGGAATGGCTTTTTTTGTGCACTGAGAACATTTTGTTGTAACTTGGAATTTATGTACTCTGGAGTCATTTCGTTGGAAGTGAGTTTTAAGTGCTCTGGAGTCATTTCGTTGGAAGCGTCTTTTTAAGTGCTCTGGAGTCATTTCGTTGGAAGCGGGTTTAAATTGCTCTGGAGTCATTTTGTTGGAAGCTTGTTTTAGAGTGCTCTGGAATCATTTCTTTGGAAGCGGGTTTTTATGTGCACTAAGGACATTTCGTTGGAACTGGGTTTTTAAGTGCTTGGGCTCATTTCGTTGGAAGCGGGTTTTTAAGTGCTCTGGGCTCATTTCGTTGGAAGCGGGTTTTTGAGGGCTCTGGAGTCATTTCATTTCGGTGGAAGCAGATTTTAGAGTGCTCTGGAATCATTTCGTTGGAAGTGGGTTTTTATGTGCTCTGAGGTCATTTCGTTGGAAGCGTGTTTGTAAGTTCTTTGGGATCATTTCTTTTGAAGCGGGTTTTTAAGTGCTCTGGAGTCATTTCGTTGGAAGCATTTTTGAGTGCTCTGGAGTCATTTCTTTGGAAGTAGGTTCTTAAGTGCTCTGTAGTCATTTCGTTTGAAGCGGGTTGTTGAGTGCTCTGGAGTCATTTCTTTGGAAGCGGGTTTTTACATGCTGTCGATTCATTTTGTTGGAAGCATGTTTTTGAGTGCTCTGTAGTCATTTCGTTGGCAGCGGGTTGTTGAGTGCTCTGGAGTCATTTCTTTGGAAGTGCATTTTTAACTGCTCTGTAGTCATTTCGTTGGAAGCGGGTTTTTGAGTGCTCTGGAGTCATTTTGTTGGAAGCGGGTTGTTGAATGCTCTGGAGTCATTTCGTTGGAAACGGGTTTTTAAGTGCTCTGGAGTCATTTCGTTGGAGGCGGATTATTAAGTGTACTAGTATCCTTTTGTTGGAAGCGGGTTTTTAAGTGCTTTGGAGTCATTTCTTTGGAAGCAAGGTTTTAAGTGCTCTGGATTCATTTTGTTGGACGCGGGTTTTTAAGTGTTCTGGTGTCCTTTCTTTGGAAGCGGGTTTTTAAGTGCTCTGGTGTCATTTAGTTGTAAGCGGGTTTTTAAGTGTTCTGGTATCCTTTCGTTGGAAGCGGGTTTTTAAGTGCTCTTTAGTCATTTCGTTGGAAGCGGGTTTTTAGTGCTCTGGAGTCATTTCGTTGGAAGTGGGTTTGTATGTTCTCTGGAGTCTATTCGTTGGAAGTGGGGATGTAAGTACTCTGGATTCAATTCGTTGCAAACGGGTTTTTTATGTGCGCTGATTTCATTTTTTTGGAAGCGTTTTTTTAAGTGTTCTGGTATCCTTTCGTTGGAAGCGGGTTTTTAAGTGCTCTGGAGTCATTTTGTTGGAAGCGTGTTTTTAAGTGCTCTGGTGTCATTTCGTTGGAAGCGGCTTTTTAAGTGTTCTGGTGTCCTTTCGTTGGAAGTGGGTTTTTAAGTGCTCTGGGGTCATATTATTGGAAGTGGGTTTTTAAGTGCTCTGGGGTCATATTATTGGAAGTGGTTTTTTAAGTGCTCTGTAGTCATTTCCATGGAAGAAGGATTTTAGTACTCTGGAATCATTTCGTTGGAAGCAGAATTTTATGTGATCTGGTATCCTTTTGTTGGAAGCGGGTTTTAGAGTGCTCTGGAGTCATTTAGTTGGAAGCGGGTTTTTGAGCTCTCTGGAGTCATTTGGCTGGAAGCTGTTTTTTAAGCGCTCTGGAGTCATTTCGTTGGAGGTGGGTTTTTAAGTGTTCTAGTATCCTGTATTTTGAAGTGTATTTATAAGTGCTCTGGAATCATTTTGTTGGAAGCGGATTTTTAAGTGCTCTGGAATCATTTCGTTGGAAGCGGGTTTTTATGTGCACTGAGGACATTTCTTTGGAACTGGGTTTTTAAGTGCTCTGGGTTCATTTCGTTGGAAGCGGGTTTTTAAGTGCTCTGTAGTCATTTCATTGGAAGTGGGTTTTTAAGTGCTCTGGAGTCATTTCGTTGGAAGCGGGTTTTTAAGTGCTCTGGAGTCATTTCTTTGGAAGCAGGTTTTTAAGTTCTCTGGAGTCATTTCGTTGAAAGCGGGTTTTTAAGTGCTCTGGAGTCATTTCGTTGGAAGCGGGTTTTTGAGTGCTCTGAAGTCATTTCTTTGGAAGCAGGTTTTTAAGTGCTCTGTAGTCATTTCGTTGGAAGCTGGTGGTTGAGTGCTCTGGAGTCATTTCGTTGGAAGCGGGTTTTTACGTGCTCTGGATTCATTTTGTTGGAAGTGTGTTTTTAAGTTCTCCTGAGTCATTTCATTGAAGCGGGGTTTTAAATGTTCTGGTGTCCTTTCGTTGGAAGCAGGGTTTAAGTGCTCTAGGGTCGTTTCGTTGGAAGCAGGTTTTTAAATGCTCTGTAGTCAATTTTTGGAAGCGGGTTTTTAAGTGCTCTGGAGTCATTTCGTTGGAAGCGGGTTTTTAAGTGCTCTGTAGTCATTTCATTGGAAGCGGGTTTTTGAGTGCTCCTGAGTCATTTCGGTCGAAGCGGGTTTTTAAGTGCTCTGGAGTCATTTCATTGGTATTGGGTTTTGAGTGCTCTGGAGTCATTTCGTTTAAGCGGGTTTTTAAGTGCTCTGAAGTCATTTCGTTGGAAGCGGGTTTTTGAGGGCTCTGGAGTCATTTCATTTCGGTGGAAGCAGATTTTAGAGTGCTCTGGAATCATTTCGTTGGAAGTGGGTTTTTATGTGCTCTGAGGTCATTTCGTTGGAAGCGTGTTTGTAAGTTCTCTGGGATCATTTCGTTTGAAGCGGGTTTTTAAGTGCTCTGGAGTCATTTCGTTGGAAGCATTTTTGAGTGCTCTGGAGTCATTTCTTTGGAAGTAGGTTCTTAAGTGCTCTGTAGTCATTTCGTTGGAAGCGGGTTGTTGAGTGCTCTGGAGTCATTTCGTTGGAAGCGGGTTTTTACATGCTGTCGATTCATTTTGTTGGAAGCATGTTTTTGAGTGCTCTGTAGTCATTTCTTTGGCAGCGGGTTGTTGAGTGCTCTGGAGTCATTTCTTTGGAAGTGCGTTTTTAACTGCTCTGTAGTCATTTCGTTGGAAGCGGGTTTTTGAGTGCTCTGGAGTCATTTTGTTGGAAGCGGGTTGTTGAATGCTCTGGAGTCATTTCGTTGGAAACGGGTTTTTAAGTGCTCCTGAGTCATTTCGTTGGAGGCGGATTATTAAGTGTACTAGTATCCTTTTGTTGGAAGCGGGTTTTTAAGTGCTTTGGAGTCATTTCTTTGGAAGCAAGGTTTTAAGTGCTCTGAGTCATTTTGTTGGGCCTTGGTTTTTAAGTGTTCTGGTGTCCTTTCTTTGGCGCGGTTTTTAAGTGCTCTGGTGTCATTTAGTTGTAAGCGGGTTTTTAAGTGTTCTGGTATCCTTTCGTTGGAAGCGGGTTTTTAAGTGCTCTTTAGTCATTTCGTTGGAAGCGGGTTTTTAGTGCTCTGGAGTCATTTCGTTGGAAGTGGGTTTGTATGTTCTCTGGAGTCTATTCGTTGGAAGTGGGGATGTAAGTACTCTGGATTCAATTCGTTGGAAACGGTTTTTTATGTGCGCTGATTTCATTTTTTTGGAAGCGTTTTTTTAAGTGTTCTGGTATCCTTTCGTTGGAAGCGGGTTTTTAAGTGCTCTGGAGTCATTTTGTTGGAAGCGTGTTTTTAAGTGCTCTGGTGTCATTTCAGAGGAAGCGGCTTTTAAGTGTTCTGGTGTCCTTTCGTTGGAGTGGGTTTTTGGGTTTTTAAGTGTTTTGGGGTCATATTATTGGAAGTGGGTTTTTAAGTGCTCTGTAGTCATTTCCATGGAAGAAGGATTTTAGTACTCTGGAATCATTTCGTTGGAAGCGGAATTTTATGTGATCTGGTATCCTTTTGTTGGAAGCGGGTTTTAGAGTGCTCTGGAGTCATTTAGTTGGAAGCGGTTTTTTAAGTGCTCTCAAGTAAATTCGTTGGAAGCGGGTGTTTAAGTGCTCTGCAGTCATTTCGTTGGAAGCGGGTTTTTGAGCTCTCTGGAGTCATTTGGCTGGAAGCTGTTTTTTAAGCGCTCTGGAGTCATTTCGTTGGAGGTGGGTTTTTAAGTGTTCTAGTATCCTGTATTTTGAAGTGGATTTATAAGTGCTCTGGAATCATTTTGTTGGAAGCGGATTTTTAAGTGCTCTGGAATCATTTCGTTGGAAGCGGGTTTTTATGTGCACTGAGGACATTTCTTTGTAACTGGGTTTTTAAGTGCTCTGGGCTCATTTCGTTGGAAGCGGGTTTTTAAGTGCTCTGTAGTCATTTCATTGGAAGTGGGTTTTTAAGTGCTCTGGAGTCATTTCGTTGGAAGCGGGTTTTTAAGTGCTCTGGAGTCATTTCTTTGGAAGCAGGTTTTTAAGTTCTCTGGAGTCATTTCGTTGAAAGCGGGTTTTTAAGTGCTCTGGAGTCATTTCGTTGGAAGCGGGTTTTTGAGTGCTCTGGAGTCATTTCTTTGGAAGCAGGTTTTTAAGTGCTCTGTAGTCATTTCGTTGGAAGCTGGTGGTTGAGTGCTCTGGAGTCATTTCGTTGGAAGCGGGTTTTTACGTGCTCTGGATTCATTTTGTTGGAAGTGTGTTTTTAAGTTCTCCTGAGTCATTTCATTGAAGCGGGGTTTTAAATGTTCTGGTGTCCTTTCGTTGGAAGCAGGGTTTAAGTGCTCTAGGGTCGTTTCGTTGGAAGCAGGTTTTTAAATGCTCTGTAGTCAATTTTTGGAAGCGGGTTTTTAAGTGCTCTGGAGTCATTTCGTTGGAAGCGGGTTTTTATGTGCTCTGGTGTCATTTCGTTGGAAGCGGGTTTTTAAGTGCTCTGTAGTCATTTCATTGGAAGCGGGTTTTTGAGTGCTCCTGAGTCATTTCGGTCGAAGCGGGTTTTTAAGTGCTCTGGAGTCATTTCATTGGTATTGGGTTTTTGAGTGCTCTGGAGTCATTTCGTTGGAAGCGGGTTTTTAAGTGCTCTGCAGTCATTTCGTTGGAAGCGGGTTTTTGAGGGCTCTGGAGTCATTTCATTTAGGTGGAAGCAGATTTTAGAGTGCTCTGGAATCATTTCGTTGGAAGTGGGTTTTTATGTGCTCTGAGGTCATTTCGTTGGAAGCGTGTTTGTAAGTTCTCTGGGATCATTTCGTTTGAAGCGGGTTTTTAAGTGCTCTGGAGTCATTTCGTTTGAAGCATTTTTGAGTGCTCTGGAGTCATTTCTTTGGAAGTGGGTTCTTAAGTGCTCTGTAGTCATTTCGTTGGAAGCGGGTTGTTGAGTGCTCTGGATTCATTTTGTTGGAAGCGGGTTGTTGAATGCTCTGGAGTCATTTCGTTGGAAACAGGTTTTTAAGTGCTCTGGGGTCATTTCGTTGGAAGCGGGTTTTTAAGTGCTCTGGAGTCATTTCGTTGGAAGGGGGTTTTAGAGTACTCTGGAATCATTTCTTTGGAAGCGCGTTTTTAAGTGCTCTGGAGTCATTTCGTTGGAAGCGGGTTTTAAGTGCTCTGGAGTCATTTTGTTGGACGCGGGATTTTAAGTGTTCTGGTGTCCTTTCTGTGAAAGCGGGTTTTTAAGTGCTCTGGAGTCATTTCATTGGAAGCGGGACTGTAAGTGTTCTGGTATCATTTCGTTGGAAGTGGGTTTTTAAGTGCTCTGGAGTCATTTAGTTGTAAGCGAGTTTTTAAGTGTTCTGGTATCCTTTCGTTGGAAGCGGGTTTTTAAGTGCTCTGTAGTCATTTCGTTGGAAGCGGGTTTTAAGTGCTCTGGAGTCATTTCGTTGGAAGCGGGTTTGTATGTTTTCTGGAGTCATTTCGTTGGAAGTGGGGATGTAAGTATTCTGGATTCAATTCGTTGGAAAAGGTTTTTTATGTGCGCTGAGGTCATTTTTTTGGAAGCGTGTTTTTAAGTGCTCTGGAGTCATTTCGTTGGAAGTGGGTTTTTAAGTGCTCTGGAGTCATTTCCATGGAAGAAGGCTTTTAGTGCTCTGGAATCATTTCGTTGCAATCGGATTTTTAAGTGATCTGGTGTCCTTTTGTTGGCAGCAGGTTTTAGAGTGCTCTGGAGTCATTTAGTTGGAAGCGGTTTTTTAAGTGCTCTGGAGTAAATTCGTTTGAAGCAGATTTTTAAGTGCTGTGGATTCATTTCGTTGGAAGCGGTATTTTATGTGCTCTAGAGTCATTTTTTTTGGAAGCGGGTTTTTACGTGCTGTGGATTCATTTCGTTGGAAGGGGGTTTTTAAGTGCTCCTGAGTAATTTTGTTTGAAGCAGGTTTTTAAATGTTCTGGTGTCCATTCTTTGGAAGCAGGGTTTAAGTGCTCTAGGGTCGTTTCGTTGGAAGAGGTTTTTAAATGCTCTCGAGTCATTTCGTTGGAAGCGGTTTTTCAAGTTCTCTTGAGTCATTTCCTTGGAAGCGGGTTTTTGATTGCTCTGGAGTCATTTTGTTGGAAGCGGGTTTTTGAGTGCTCTGGAGTCATTTATTTGGAAGCAGGTTTTTAAGTGCTCTGGGGCCATTTCGTTGGAAGCATGTTTTAGACTGTTCTTGAGTCATTTCGTTGGAAGCGGGTTTTAGAGTGCTCTGGAATCATTTCGTTGGAAGCTTGTTTTAGAGTGCTCAGGAATCCTTTCGTTGGAAGCGGTATTTTAAGTGCTCTGGAGTCATTTCGTTTAGGCGGTTTTTGCGTGCTGTGGATTCATTTCGTTGGAAGCGGGTTTTAGAGTGCTCTGGAGTCATTTCGTTGGAAGCGGGTTTTTAAGTGCTCCTGAGTCATTTCGTTGGAAGCGGGTTTTTAAGTGCTCCTGAGTAATTTTATTTGAAGCAGGTTTTTAAATGTTCTGGTGTCCATTCGTTGGAAGCGGGTTTGAAGTGCTCTAGGGTCGTTTCATTTGAAGCAGGTTTTTAAATGCTCTGTAGTCATTTCGTTGGAAGCGGTTTTTTATGTGCTCTGAGGTCATTTCGTTGTAAGCAGGTTTTTAAGTGCTCTGGGGTCATTTCGTTGCAAGCGGGTTTTTATGTGCTCTTAGGCCATTTCGTTGGAAGCAGGTTTTTACGTGCTCTGTGGTCATTTAATTGTAAGCGGTTTTTTAAGTGCTCTGGAGTCATTTCATTGGAAGTGGCTTTTTCAGTGCTCTGGAGTCATTTAGTTGGAAGCGGTTTTTTAAGTGCTCTGGGGTCATTTCGTTGGAAGCAGGTTTTTAAGTGCTCTGGAGTCATTTCGTTGGAAGCGGTTTTTACGTGCTGTGGATTCATTTCATTTGAAGGGAGTTTTTAAGTGCTCCTGAGTAATTTTATTTGAAACAGGTTTTTAAATGTTCTGGTGTCCATTTGTTGGAAGCGGGGTTGAAGAGCTCTAGGGTCATTTCGTTGGAAGCGGGTTTTAGAGTGCTCTGGAATCATTTCGTTGGAAGCTTGTTTTAGAGTGCTCTGGAATCCTTTCGTTGGAAGCGGTATTTTAAGTGCTCTGGAGTCATTTCTTTGGAAGCGGTTTTTGCGTGCTGTGGATTCATTTCGTTGGAAGCGGGTTTTAGAGTGCTCTGGAGTCATTTCGTTGGAAGCGGGTTTTTAAGTGCTCCTGAGTCATTTCGTTGGAAGCGGGTTTTTAAGTGCTCCTGAGTAATTTTATTTGAAGCAGGTTTTTAAATGTTCTGGTGTCCATTCGTTGGAAGCGGGGTTGAAGTGCTCTAGGGTCGTTTCGTTTGAAGCAGGTTTTTAAATGCTCTGTAGTCATTTCGTTGGAAGCGGTTTTTTATGTACTCTGAGGTCATTTCGTTGTACGCGGGTTTTTAAGTGCTCTGGGGTCATTTCACGTTTTGCAAAGCGGGTTTTTATGTGCTCTGAGGTCATTTCGTTGGAAGCGGGTTTTCACGTGCTCTGGAGTCATTTAGTTGGAAGCGGTTTTTTAAGTGCTCTGGGGTCATTTCGTTGGAAGCGGGTATTTACGTGCTCTGAGGTCATTTCGTTGGAAGCGGGTTTTAGAGTGCTCTGGAGTCATTTCGTTGGAGGCGGCTTTTTAAGTGCCCTGGAGTCATTTCCTTGGAAGCAGGTTTTTAATTGCTCTTGAGTCATTTCGTTGGAAGTAGGTTTTTAAGTGCTCTGGAGTCATTTCGTTGTAAGCGGGTTTTTAGTGCTCTGGAGTCATTTCATTGGAAACAGGTTTGTAAGTGCTCTTGAGTCATTTCGTGTGAAGTGGGGATGTAAGTACTCTGGATTCATTTCGTTGGAAACGGTTTTTTATGTGCGCTGAGGTCATTTTTTTGGAAGCGGGTTTTTAAGTGTTCTGGTATCCTTTCGTTGGAGGCAGATTTTTAAGTGCTCTGGAGTCATTTCGTTGGAAGCGGGTTTTTAAGTGTTCTTGTGCCCTTTCATTGGAAGTGGGTTTTTAAGTGCTCTGGGGTCATATCGTTGGAAGTGGGTTTTTAAGTGCTCTGCAGTCTTTTCCTTGGAAGAAGGTTTTTAAGTGCTCTGGAGTAATTTCGATGGAATCGGGTTTATAATTGCTCGGGAGTTACTTCGTTGGAAGAGCGTTTTTAAGTGCTCTGGAGTCATTTCATTGGAAGTGGCCTTTTCAGTGCTCTGGATTCATTTCGTTGGAAGCATTTTTTTAAGTGCTCTGGAGTCATTTCGTTGGAAGCGGGTTTTTGAGTGCTCTGGAGTCATTTTGTTGGAAGCGGGTTGTTGAATGCTCTGGAGTCATTTCGTTGGAAACAGGTTTTTAAGTGCTCTGGGGTCATTTCGTTGGAAGCGGGTTTTTAAGTGCTCTGGAGTCATTTCGTTGGAAGGGGGTTTTAGAGTACTCTGGAATCATTTCTTTGGAAGCGCGTTTTTAAGTGCTCTGGAGTCATTTCGTTGGACGCGGGATTTTAAGTGCTCTGGAGTCATTTTGTTGGACGCGGGATTTTAAGTGTTCTGGTGTCCTTTCTGTGAAAGCGGGTTTTTAAGTGCTCTGGAGTCATTTCATTGGAAGCGGGACTGTAAGTGTTCTGGTATCATTTCGTTGGAAGTGGGTTTTTAAGTGCTCTGGAGTCATTTAGTTGTGTTTAGTTTTTAAGTGTTCTGGTATCCTTTCGTTGGAAGCGGGTTTTTAAGTGCTCTGTAGTCATTTCGTGGGAAGCGGGTTTTAAGTGCTCTGGAGTCATTTCGTTGGAAGCGGGTTTGTATGTTTTCTGGAGTCATTTCGTTGGAAGTGGGGATGTAAGTATTCTGGATTCAATTCGTTGGAAAAGGTTTTTTATGTGCGCTGAGGTCATTTTTTTGGAAGCGTGTTTTTAAGTGCCCTTGAGTCATTTTGTTGGAAGCGGGTTTTTGAGTGCTCTGGAGTCATTTATTTGGAAGCAGGTTTTTAAGTGCTCTGGGGCCATTTCGTTGGAAGCATGTTTTAGACTGTTCTTGAGTCATTTCGTTGGAAGCGGGTTTTAGAGTGCTCTGGAATCATTTCGTTGGAAGCTTGTTTTAGAGTGCTCAGGAATCCTTTCGTTGGAAGCGGGTTTTTAAGTTCTCCTGAGTCATTTCGTTGGAAGCGGGTTTTTAAGTGCTCCTGAGTCATTTCGTTGGAAGCGGGTTTTTAAGTGCTCCTGAGTAATTTTATTTGAAGCAGGTTTTTAAATGTTCTGGTGTCCATTCGTTGGAAGAGGGGTTGAAGTGCTCTAGGGTCGTTTCATTTGAAGCAGGTTTTTAAATGCTCTGTAGTCATTTCGTTGGAAGCGGTTTTTTATGTGCTCTGAGGTCATTTCGTTGTAAGCAGGTTTTTAAGTGCTCTGGGGTCATTTCGTTGCAAGCGGGTTTTTATGTGCTCTTAGGCCATTTCGTTGGAAGCAGGTTTTTACGTGCTCTGTGGTCATTTAATTGTAAGCGGTTTTTTAAGTGCTCTGGAGTCATTTCATTGGAAGTGGCTTTTTCAGTGCTCTGGAGTCATTTCGTTGGAAGCGGTTTTCACGTGCTGTGGATTCATTTCATTTGAAGGGAGTTTTTAAGTGCTCCTGAGTAATTTTATTTGAAACAGGTTTTTAAATGTTCTGGTGTCCATTTGTTGGAAGCGGGGTTGAAGAGCTCTAGGGTCATTTCGTTGGAAGCGGGTTTTAGAGTGCTCTGGAATCATTTCGTTGGAAGCTTGTTTTAGAGTGCTCTGGAATCCTTTCGTTGGAAGCGGGTTTTTGAGGGCTCTGGAGTCATTTCATTTAGGTGGAAGCAGATTTTAGAGTGCTCTGGAATCATTTCGTTGGAAGTGGGTTTTTATGTGCTCTGAGGTCATTTCGTTGGAAGCGTGTTTGTAAGTTCTCTGGGATCATTTCGTTTGAAGCGGGTTTTTAAGTGCTCTGGAGTCATTTCGTTGGAAGCATTTTTGAGTGCTCTGGAGTCATTTCTTTGGAAGTGGGTTCTTAAGTGCTCTGTAGTCATTTCGTTAGAAGCGGGTTGTTGAGTGCTCTGGATTCATTTTGTTGGAAGCGGGTTGTTGAATGCTCTGGAGTCATTTCGTTGGAAACAGGTTTTTAAGTGCTCTGGGGTCATTTCGTTTAGGCGGGTTTTTAAGTGCTCTGGAGTCATTTCGTTGGAAGGGGGTTTTAGAGTACTCTGGAATCATTTCTTTGGAAGCGCGTTTTTAAGTGCTCTGGAGTCATTTCGTTGGACGCGGGATTTTAAGTGTTCTGGTGTCCTTTCTGTGAAAGCGGGTTTTTAAGTGCTCTGGAGTCATTTCATTGGAAGCGGGACTGTAAGTGTTCTGGTATCATTTCGTTGGAAGTGGGTTTTTAAGTGCTCTGGAGTCATTTAGTTGTAAGCGAGTTTTTAAGTGTTCTGGTATCCTTTCGTTGGAAGCGGGTTTTTAAGTGCTCTGTAATCATTTCGTTGGAAGCGGGTTTTAAGTGCTCTGGAGTCATTTCGTTGGAAGCGGGTTTGTATGTTTTCTGGAGTCATTTCGTTGGAAGTGGGGATGTAAGTATTCTGGATTCAATTCGTTGGAAAAGGTTTTTTATGTGCGCTGAGGTCATTTTTTTGGAAGCGTGTTTTTAAGTGCTCTGGAGTCATTTCGTTGGAAGTGGGTTTTTAAGTGCTCTGGAGTCATTTCCATGGAAGAAGGCTTTTAGTGCTCTGGAATCATTTCGTTGCAATCGGATTTTTAAGTGATCTGGTGTCCTTTTGTTGGCAGCGGGTTTTAGAGTGCTCTGGAGTCATTTAGTTGGAAGCGGTTTTTTAAGTGCTCTGGAGTAAATTCGTTTGAAGCAGATTTTTAAGTGCTGTGGATTCATTTCGTTGGAAGCGGTATTTTATGTGCTCTAGAGTCATTTCGTTGGAAGCGGGTTTTTACGTGCTGTGGATTCATTTCGTTGGAGGGGGTTTTAAGTGCTCTGAGTAATTTTGTTTGAAGCAGGTTTTTAAATGTTCTGGTGTCCATTCGTTGGAAGCAGGGTTTAAGTGCTCTAGGGTCGTTTCGTTGGAAGAGGTTTTTAAATGCTCTCGAGTCATTTAGTTGGAAGCGGTTTTTCAAGTTCTCTTGAGTCATTTCCTTGGAAGCGGGTTTTTGATTGCTCTGGAGTCATTTTGTTGGAAGCGGGTTTTTGAGTGCTCTGGAGTCATTTATTTGGAAGCAGGTTTTTAAGTGCTCTGGGGCCATTTCGTTGGAAGCATGTTTTAGACTGTTCTTGAGTCATTTTATTTGGAAGCGGGTTTTAGAGTGCTCTGGAATCATTTCGTTGGAAGCTTGTTTTAGAGTGCTCAGGAATCCTTTCGTTGGAAGCGGTATTTTAAGTGCTCTGGAGTCATTTCGTTGGAAGCGGTTTTTGCGTGCTGTGGATTCATTTCGTTGGAAGCGGGTTTTAGAGTGCTCTGGAGTCATTTCGTTGGAAGCGGGTTTTTAAGTGCTCCTGAGTCATTTCATTGGAAGCGGGTTTTTAAGTGCTCCTGAGTAATTTTATTTGAAGCAGGTTTTTAAATGTTCTGGTGTCCATTCTTTGGAAGCGGGTTTGAAGTGCTCTAGGGTCGTTTCATTTGAAGCAGGTTTTTAAATGCTCTGTAGTCATTTCGTTGGAAGCGGTTTTTTATGTGCTCTGAGGTCATTTCGTTGTAAGCAGGTTTTTAAGTGCTCTGGGGTCATTTCGTTGCAAGCGGGTTTTTATGTGCTCTTAGGCCATTTCGTTGGAAGCAGGTTTTTACGTGCTCTGTGGTCATTTAATTTTAAGCGGTTTTTAAGTGCTCTGGAGTCATTTCATTGGAAGTGGCTTTTTCAGTGCTCTGGAGTCATTTCACAGCGGTTTTTACGTGCTGTGGATTCATTTCATTTTGAAGGAGTTTTTAAGTGCTCCTGAGTAATTTTATTTGAAACAGGTTTTTAAATGTTCTGGTGTCCATTTGTTGAAGGCGGGGTTGAAGAGCTCTAGGGTCATTTCGTTGGAAGCGGGTTTTAGAGTGCTCTGGAATCATTTCGTTTGGAAGCTTGTTTTAGAGTGCTCTGGAATCCTTTCGATTTAAGCGGTATTTTAAGTGCTCTGGAGTCATTTCATTTTGGAAGCGGTTTTGCGTGCTGTGGATTCATTTCGTTGGAAGCGGGTTTTAGAGTGCTCTGGAGTCATTTCGTTGGAAGCGGGTTTTTAAGTGCTCCTGAGTCATTTCGTTGGAAGCGGGTTTTTAAGTGCTCCTGAGTAATTTTATTTGAAGCAGGTTTTTAAATGTTCTGGTGTCCATTCGTTGGAAGCGGGGTTGAAGTGCTCTAGGGTCGTTTCGTTTGAAGCAGGTTTTTAAATGCTCTGTAGTCATTTCGTTGGAAGCGGTTTTTTATGTACTCTGAGGTCATTTCGTTGTACGCGGGTTTTTAAGTGCTCTGGGGTCATTTCGTTGCAAGCGGGTTTTTATGTGCTCTGAGGTCATTTCGTTGGAAGCGGGTTTTCACGTGCTCTGGAGTCATTTAGTTGGAAGCGGTTTTTTAAGTGCTCTGGGGTCATTTCGTTGGAAGCGGGTATTTACGTGCTCTGAGGTCATTTCGTTGGAAGCGGGTTTTAGAGTGCTCTGGAGTCATTTCGTTGAGGCGCTTTTTTAAGTGCCCTGAGTCATTTCCTTTGAAGCAGGTTTTAATTGCTCTTGAGTCATTTCGTTGGAAGTAGGTTTTAAGTGCTCTGAGTCATTTTATTTGCAAGCGGGTTTTTAGTGCTCTGGAGTCATTTCATTGGAAACAGGTTTGTAAGTGCTCTTGAGTCATTTTCGTGTGAAGTGGGGATGTAAGTACTCTGGATTCATTTCGTTGGAAACGGTTTTTATGTGCGCTGAGGTCATTTTTTTGAAGCGGGTTTTTAAGTGTTCTGGTATCCTTTCGTTGGAGGCAGATTTTTAAGTGCTCTGGAGTCATTTCGTTGGAAGCGGGTTTTTAAGTGTTCTTGTGTCCTTTCATTGGAAGTGGGTTTTTAAGTGCTCTGGGGTCATATCGTTGGAAGTGGGTTTTTAAGTGCTCTGCAGTCTTTTCCTTGGAAGAAGGTTTTTAAGTGCTCTGGAGTAATTTCGATGGAATCGGGTTTATAATTGCTCGGGAGTTACTTCGTTGGAAGAGCGTTTTTAAGTGCTCTGGAGTCATTTCATTGGAAGTGGCCTTTTCAGTGCTCTGGATTCATTTCGTTGGAAGCATTTTTTTAAGTGCTCTGGAGTCATTTCGTTGGAAGCGGGTTTTTGAGTGCTCTGGAGTCATTTATTTGGAAGCAGGTTTTTAAGTGCTCTGGGGCCATTTCGTTGGAAGCATGTTTTAGACTGTTCTTGAGTCATTTCGTTGGAAGCGGGTTTTAGAGTGCTCTGGAATCATTTCGTTGGAAGCTTGTTTTAGAGTGCTCAGGAATCCTTTCGTTGGAAGCGGGTTTTTAAGTTCTCCTGAGTCATTTCGTTGGAAGCGGGTTTTTAAGTGCTCCTGAGTCATTTCGTTGGAAGCGGGTTTTTAAGTGCTCCTGAGTAATTTTATTTGAAGCAGGTTTTTAAATGTTCTGGTGTCCATTCGTTGGAAGAGGGTTTGAAGTGCTCTAGGTCGTTTCATTTGAAGCAGGTTTTAAATGCTCTGTAGTCATTTCGTTGGAGCGGTTTTTATGTGCTCTGAGGTCATTTCGTTGTAAGCAGGTTTTAAGTGCTCTGGGGTCATTTCGTTTGCAAGCGGGTTTTTATGTGCTCTTAGGCCATTTCATTTTGGAAGCAGGTTTTTTACGTGCTCTGTGGTCATTTAATTGTAAGCGGTTTTTTAAGTGCTCTGGAGTCATTTCATTGGAAGTGGCTTTTTCAGTGCTCTGGAGTCATTTCGTTGGAAGCGGTTTTCACGTGCTGTGGATTCATTTCATTTGAAGGGAGTTTTTAAGTGCTCCTGAGTAATTTTATTTGAAACAGGTTTTTAAATGTTCTGGTGTCCATTGGTTGGAAGCGGGATTGAAGAGCTCTAGGGTCATTTCGTTGGAAGCGGGTTTTAGAGTTGCTCTGGAATCATTTCGTTGGAAGCTTGTTTTAGAGTGCTCTGGAATCCTTTCGTTGGAAGCGGGTTTTTGAGGGCTCTGGAGTCATTTCATTTAGGTGGAAGCAGATTTTAGAGTGCTCTGGAATCATTTCGTTGGAAGTGGGTTTTTATGTGCTCTGAGGTCATTTTTTGGAAGCGTGGTTTTAAGTTCTCTGGGATCATTTATTTGAAGCAGGTTTTTAAGTGTTCTGGAGTCATTTCGTTGGAAGCATTTTTGAGTGCTCTGAGTCATTTCTTTTGAAGTGGGTTTTTAAGTGCTCTGTAGTCATCATTTCGTTGGAAGCGGGTTGTTGAGTGCTCTGGATTCATTTTGTTGGAAGCGGGTTATTGAATGCTCTGGAGTCATTTCATTGGAAACAGGTTTTTAAGTGCTCTGGGGTCATTTCGTTGGAAGCGGGTTTTTAAGTGCTCTGGAGTCATTTCGTTGGAAGGGGGTTTTAGAGTACTCTGGAATCATTTCTTTGGAAGCGCGTTTTTAAGTGCTCTGGAGTCATTTCGTTGGACGCGGGATTTTAAGTGTTCTGGTGTCCTTTCTGTGAAAGCGGGTTTTTAAGTGCTCTGGAGTCATTTCATTGGAAGCGGGACTGTAAGTGTTCTGGTATCATTTCGTTGGAAGTGGGTTTTTAAGTGCTCTGGAGTCATTTAGTTGTAAGCGAGTTTTTAAGTGTTCTGGTATCCTTTCGTTGGAAGCGGGTTTTTAAGTGCTCTGTAATCATTTCGTTGGAAGCAGGTTTTAAGTGCTCTGGAGTCATTTCGTTGGAAGCGGGTTTGTATGTTTTCTGGAGTCATTTCGTTGGAAGTGGGGATGTAAGTATTCTGGATTCAATTCGTTGGAAAAGGTTTTTTATGTGCGCTGAGGTCATTTTTTTGGAAGCGTGTTTTTAAGTGCTCTGGAGTCATTTCGTTGGAAGTGGGTTTTTAAGTGCTCTGGAGTCATTTCCATGGAAGAAGGCTTTTAGTGCTCTGGAATCATTTCGTTGCAATCGGATTTTTAAGTGATCTGGTGTCCTTTTGTTGGCAGCGGGTTTTAGAGTGCTCTGGAGTTATTTAGTTGGAAGCGGTTTTTTAAGTGCTCTGGAGTAAATTCGTTTGAAGCAGATTTTTAAGTGCTGTGGATTCATTTCGTTGGAAGCGGTATTTTATGTGCTCTAGAGTCATTTCGTTGGAAGCGGGTTTTTACGTGCTGTGGATTCATTTCGATTTGGAAGGGGTTTTTAAGTGCTCTGAGTAATTTTGTTTGAAGCAGGTTTTTAAATGTTCTGGTGTCCATTCGTTGGAAGCAGGGTTTTAAGTGCTCTAGGGTCGTTTCGATTTGGAAGAGGTTTTTAAATGCTCTGGAGTCATTTTGATTTAAGCGGTTTTCAAGTTCTCTTGAGTCATTTCCTTGAAGCGGGTTTTTGATTGCTCTGGAGTCATTTTGTTGGAAGCGGGTTTTGAGTGCTCTGAGTCATTTATTTGGAAGCAGGTTTTTAAGTGCTCTGGGGCCATTTCGTTGGAAGCATGTTTTAAACTGTTCTTGAGTCATTTCATTTGGAAGCGGGTTTTAGAGTGCTCTGGAATCATTTCGTTGGAAGTTTGTTTTAGAGTGCTCAGGAATCCTTTCGTTGGAAGCGGTATTTTAAGTGCTCTGGAGTCATTTCGTTTGGAAGCGGTTTTTGCGTGCTGTGGATTCATTTCGTTGGAAGCGGGTTTTAGAGTGCTCTGAGTCATTTAATTTGAGGCGGGTTTTTAAGTGCTCCTGAGTCATTTTTGGAAGCGGCTTTTTAAGTGCTCTGAGTAATTTTATTTGAAGCAGGTTTTAAATGTTCTGGTGTCCATTCTTTGGAGCGGGTTTGAAGTGCTCTGGGTCATTTCATTTGAAGCAGGTTTTAAATGCTCTGTAGTCATTTCGTTGGAAGCGGTTTTTATGTGCTCTGAGGTCATTTTATTTGTAAGCAGGTTTTTAAGTGCTCTGGGGTCATTTCGTTTTGGAAGCGGTTTTTATGTGCTCTTAGGCCATTTCGTTGGAAGCGGGTTTTACGTGCTCTGTGGTCATTTAATTTAGTGGTTTTTTTTTAAGTGCTCTGGAGTCATTTCATTGGAAGTGGCTTTTTCAGTGCTCTGAGTCATTTAGTTGGAACCGGTTTTTTAAGTGCTCTGGGTCATTTCGTTTGGAAGCAGGTTTTTAAGTGCTCTGAGTCATTTCGTTGGAAGCGGTTTTTACGTGCTGTGGATTCATTTCATTTGAAGGGAGTTTTTAAGTGCTCCTGAGTAATTTTATTTGAAACAGGTTTTTAAATGTTCTGGTGTCCATTTGTTTGAAGCGGGTTGAAGAGCTCTAGGTCATTTCATTGGAAGCGGGTTTTAGAGTGCTCTGGAATCATTTCGTTGGAAGCTTGTTTTAGAGTGCTCTGGAATCCTTTCGTTGGAAGCGGTATTTTAAGTGCTCTGGAGTCATTTCTTTGGAAGCGGTTTTTGCGTGCTGTGGATTCATTTCGTTGGAAGCGGGTTTTAGAGTGCTCTGGAGTCATTTCGTTGGAAGCGGGTTTTTAAGTGCTCCTGAGTCATTTCGTTGGAAGCGGGTTTTTAAGTGCTCTGAGTAATTTTATTTGAAGCAGGTTTTTAAATGTTCTGGTGTCCATTCGTTGGAAGCGGGGTTGAAGTGCTCTAGGGTCGTTTCGTTTGAAGCAGGTTTTTAAATGCTCTGTAGTCATTTCGTTGGAAGCGGTTTTTTATGTACTCTGAGGTCATTTCGTTGTACGCGGGTTTTTAAGTGCTCTGGGGTCATTTCGTTGCAAGCGGGTTTTTATGTGCTCTGAGGTCATTTCGTTGGAAGCGGGTTTTCACGTGCTCTGGAGTCATTTAGTTGGAAGCGGTTTTTTAAGTGCTCTGGGGTCATTTCGTTGGAAGCGGGTATTTACGTGCTCTGAGGTCATTTCGTTGGAAGCGGGTTTTAGAGTGCTCTGGAGTCATTTCGTTGGAGGCGGCTTTTTAAGTGCCCTGGAGTCATTTCCTTGGAAGCAGGTTTTTAATTGCTCTTGAGTCATTTCGTTGGAAGTAGGTTTTTAAGTGCTCTGGAGTCATTTCGTTGCAAGCGGGTTTTTAGTGCTCTGGAGTCATTTCATTGGAAACAGGTTTGTAAGTGCTCTTGAGTCATTTCGTGTGAAGTGGGGATGTAAGTACTCTGGATTCATTTCGTTGGAAACGGTTTTTTATGTGCGCTGAGGTCATTTTTTTGGAAGCGGGTTTTTAAGTGTTCTGGTAATTTCGTTGGAGGCAGATTTTTAAGTGCTCTGGAGTCATTTTGGAAGCAGGGTTTTTAAGTGTTCTTGTGTCCTTTCATTGGAAGTGGGTTTTTAAGTGCTCTGGGGTCATATCGTTGGAAGTGGGTTTTTAAGTGCTCTGCAGTCTTTTCCTTGGAAGAAGGTTTTTAAGTGCTCTGGAGTAATTTCGATGGAATCGGGTTTATAATTGCTCGGGAGTTACTTCGTTGGAAGAGCGTTTTTAAGTGCTCTGAGTCATTTCATTGGAAGTGGCCTTTTCAGTGCTCTGATTCATTTCGTTGGAAGCATTTTTTAAGTGCTCTGGAGTCATTTCGTTGGAAGCGGGTTTTTGAGTGCTCTGGAGTCATTTATTTGGAAGCAGGTTTTAAGTGCTCTGGGGTCATTTCGTTGGAAGCATGTTTTAGACTGTTCTTGAGTCATTTCGTTGGAAGCGGGTTTTAGAGTGCTCTGGAATCATTTCGTTGGAAGCTTGTTTTAGAGTGCTCAGGAATCCTTTCGTTGGAAGCGGGTTTTTAAGTTCTCCTGAGTCATTTATTTGAAGCGGGTTTTTAAGTGCTCCTGAGTCATTTCGTTGGAAGCGGGTTTTTAAGTGCTCCTGAGTAATTTTATTTGAAGCAGGTTTTTAAATGTTCTGGTGTCCATTCGTTGGAAGAGTTTTTTAAGTGCTCTAGGGTCATTTCATTTGAAGCAGGTTTTTAAATGCTCTGTAGTCATTTCGTTGAAAGCGGTTTTTATGTGCTCTGAGGTCATTTTGTTTGTAAGCAGGTTTTTAAGTGCTCTGGGGTCATTTCGTTGTAAGCGGGTTTTTATGTGCTCTTAGGTCATTTTCATTGGAAGCAGGTTTTTACGTGCTCTGTGGTCATTTAATTGGAAGCGGTTTTTAAGTGCTCTGAGTCATTTCATTGAAGTGGCTTTTTCAGTGCTCTGGAGTCATTTCGTTGGAAGCGGTTTTCACGTGCTGTGGATTCATTTCATTTGAAGGAGTTTTTAAGTGCTCCTGAGTAATTTTATTTGAAACAGGTTTTTAAATGTTCTGGTGTCCATTTGTTGGAAGCGGGATTGAAGAGCTCTAGGTCATTTCGTTGGAAGCGGGTTTTAGAGTGCTCTGGAATCATTTTAGTTTTGGAAGCTTGTTTTAGAGTGCTCTGGAATCATTTCGTTGGAAGCGGGTTTTTGAGGGCTCTGAGAGTCATTTCATTTAGGTGGAAGCAGATTTTAGAGTGCTCTCTGAATCATTTCGTTGGAAGCGGGTTTTATGTGCTCTGAGGTCATTTTGTTTTGAAGCGGTGTTTGTAAGTTCTCTGGGATCATTTCGTTTGAAGCGGGTTTTAAGTGCTCTGAGTCATTTCGTTGGAAGGGTTTTTGAGTGCTCTGAGTCATTTCTTTGGAAGTGGGTTTTAAGTGCTCTGTAGTCATTTCGTTAGAAGCGGGTTTTTGAGTGCTCTGGATTCATTTTGTTGGAAGCGGGTTTTGAATGCTCTGGAGTCATTTCATTGGAAACAGGTTTTTTAAGTGCTCTGGGGTCATTTCATTGGAGCGGGTTTTTAAGTGCTCTGAGTCATTTAGTTGGAAGGGGGTTTTAGAGTACTCTGAATCATTTTTTTGAAGCGGTTTTTTGCTCTGAGTGCTTTGAGTCAGCAGGGTTTTTTGTGCGCTGGTCATTTTAAGTGTTCTGTGTCTGAGTTTCTGTGAAAGCGGGTTTTTAAGTGCTCTGGAGTCATTTCATTGGAAGCGGGTTTTAAGTGTTCTGGTATCATTTCGGGTTTTTGGAAGTGGGTTTTTAAGTGCTCTGAGTCATTTAGTTGAGTTTATTTTTTTAAGTGTTCTGGTATCCTTTAGTCATTTTTCGTTTGAAGCGGGTTTTAAGTGCTCTGTAATCAGGTTTTTTGCTCTTGAGTCATTTTTAAGTGGGAAGCAGGTTTTAAGTGCTCTGGAGTCATTTAGTTTGTGTTTGGAAACGGGTTTTTATGTTTTCTGAGTCATTTTTTTGGAAGTGGTTTTTAAGTATTCTGATTCATTTCGTTGGAAAAGTTTTTTATGTGCGCTGAGGTCATTTTTTTGGAAGCGGGTTTTAAGTGTTCTGAGTCATTTGGAGCGTGTTTTGGAAGTGGGTTTTTAAGTGCTCTGGAGTCATTTCCATGGAAGAAGGTTTTTAGTGCTCTGAATCATTTATTTAATCGGTTTTTAAGTGATCTGTGTCATTTTGTTGGCAGCGGGTTTTAGAGTGCTCTGGAGTTATTTAGTTGGAAGAAGGGTTTTTAAGTGCTCTGGAGTAAATTTCGTTTGAAGCAGATTTTTAAGTGCTGTGGATTCATTTCGTTGGAAGCGGTATTTTATGTGCTCTAGAGTCATTTCGTTGGAAGCGGGTTTTTACGTGCTGTGGATTCATTTCGTTGGAAGGGGGTTTTAAGTGCTCTGAGTAATTTTGTTTGAAGCAGGTTTTTAAATGTTCTGGTGTCCATTCGTTGGAAGCAGGGTTTTTAAGTGCTCTAGGGTCATTTCGTTGGAAGAGGTTTTTAAATGCTCTGGAGTCATTTTCGTTGGAAGCGGTTTTTCAAGTTCTCTTGAGTCATTTCCTTGGAAGCGGTTTTTGATTGCTCTGGAGTCATTTTGTTGGAAGCGGGTTTTGAGTGCTCTGGAGTCATTTATTTGGAAGCAGGGTTTTTAAGTGCTCTGGGGCCATTTTCATTGGAAGTGGGTTTTAAACTGTTCTTGAGTCATTTTTGTTGGAAGCGGGTTTTAGAGTGCTCTGGAATCATTTCGTTGGAAGCTTGTTTTAGAGTGCTCTGGAATCATTTCGTTGGAAGCGGGTTTTTAAGTGCTCTGGAGTCATTTAGTGGAAGCGGTTTTTAAGTGCTGTGGATTCATTTCGTTGGGCGGGGGTTTTAGAGTGCTCTGGAGTCATTTCGTTGGAAGCGGGTTTTTAAGTGCTCTGAGTCATTTCGTTGGAAGCGGGTTTTTAAGTGCTCTCTGAGTAATTTTATTTGAAGCAGGTTTTTAAATGTTCTGGTGTCCATTTTTTGGAAGCGGGTTTGAAGTGCTCTAGGGTCATTTCATGAAGAAGCAGGTTTTTAAATGCTCTGTAGTCATTCCATGGAAGAAGGCTTTTTTTTTATGTGCTCTGAGGTCATTTGTCCTTTTGTAAGCAGGTTTTTAAGTGCTCTGGGGTCATTTAGTTGCAAGCGGTTTTTTATGTGCTCTAGGCCATTTCGTTTGAAGCAGGTTTTTACGTGCTCTGTGGATTCATTTAATTGGAAGCGGTTTTTAAGTGCTCTGAGTCATTTCATTGGAAGTGGGTTTTTCAGTGCTCTGGAGTCATTTAGTTGGAAGGGTTTTTAAGTGCTCTGGGTCATTTTGTTGGAAGCAGGTTTTTAAATGTTCTGGAGTCATTTCGTTGGAAGCAGGGTTTTACGTGCTGTGGATTCATTTCATTTGAAGGAGTTTTTAAGTGCTCCTGAGTAATTTTATTTGAAACAGGTTTTTAAATGTTCTGGAGTCCATTTGTTGAAGCGGGTTTTGAATTGCTCTGGGTCATTTTGTTGAAGCGGGTTTTAGAGTGCTCTGGAATCATTTATTTGGAAGCTTGTTTTAGAGTGCTCTGAATCCATTTCGTTGGAAGCGGTATTTTAGAGTGTTCTGAGTCATTTCTGGAAGCGGGTTTAGAGAGTGCTCTGTTTTTGGTGCTTGTTTTGGATTCATTTCGTTGGAAGCGGGTTTTAAGTTCTCTGGAGTCATTTCGTTGGAAGGGTTTTTAAGTGCTCCTGAGTCATTTCGTTGGAAGCGGGTTTTTAAGTGCTCCTGAGTAATTTTATTTGAAGCAGGTTTTTAAATGTTCTGGTGTCCATTCGTTGGAAGCGGGGTTGAAGTGCTCTAGGGTCGTTTCATTTGAAGCAGGTTTTTAAATGCTCTGTAGTCATTTAGTTGGGCGGTTTTTATGTACTCTGAGGTCATTTCGTTTGTACGCGGGTTTTTAAGTGCTCTGGGGTCATTTCGTTGCAAGCGGGTTTTTATGTGCTCTGAGGTCATTTCGTTGGAAGCGGGTTTTCACGTGCTCTGGAGTCATTTAGTTGGAAGGCGGTTTTTAAGTGCTCTGGGGTCATTTCGTTGGAAGCGGTATTTACGTGCTCTGAGGTCATTTCGTTGGAAGCGGGTTTTAGAGTGCTCTGGAGTCATTTCGTTTGAGGCGGCTTTTTAAGTGCCCTGAGTCATTTCCTTGGAAGCAGGTTTTAATTGCTCTTGAGTCATTTCGTTGGAAGTAGGTTTTAAGTGCTCTGAGTCATTTATTTGCAAGCGGGTTTTAGTGCTCTGGAGTCATTTCATTGGAAACAGGTTTGTAAGTGCTCTTGAGTCATTTAGGTGTGAAGTGGGGATGTAAGTACTCTGGATTCATTTCGTTGGAAACGGTTTTTTATGTGCGCTGAGGTCATTTTTTTGGAAGCGGGTTTTTAAGTGTTCTGGTATCCTTTCGTTGGAGGCAGATTTTTAAGTGCTCTGGAGTCATTTCGTTGGAAGCGGGTTTTTAAGTGTTCTTGTGCCCTTTCATTGGAAGTGGGTTTTTAAGTGCTCTGGGGTCATATCGTTGGAAGTGGGTTTTTAAGTGCTCTGCAGTCTTTTCCTTGGAAGAAGGTTTTTAAGTGCTCTGGAGTAATTTCGATGGAATCGGGTTTATAATTGCTCGGGAGTTACTTCGTTGGAAGAGCGTTTTTAAGTGCTCTGGAGTCATTTCATTGGAAGTGGCCTTTTCAGTGCTCTGGATTCATTTCGTTGGAAGCATTTTTTAAGTGCTCTGAGTCATTTCGTTGGAAGCGGGTTTTGAGTGCTCTGGAGTCATTTTGTTGGAAGCGGGTTGTTGAATGCTCTGAGTCATTTCGTTGGAAACAGGTTTTTAAGTGCTCTGGGGTCATTTCGTTGGAAGCGGGTTTTTAAGTGCTCTGGAGTCATTTCGTTGGAAGGGGGTTTTAGAGTACTCTGGAATCATTTCTTTGGAAGCGCGTTTTTAAGTGCTCTGGAGTCATTTCGTTGGACGCGGGATTTTAAGTGCTCTGGAGTCATTTTGTTGGACGCGGGATTTTAAGTGTTCTGGTGTCCTTTCTGTGAAAGCGGGTTTTTAAGTGCTCTGGAGTCATTTCATTGGAAGCGGGACTGTAAGTGTTCTGGTATCATTTCGTTGGAAGTGGGTTTTTAAGTGCTCTGGAGTCATTTAGTTGTAAGCGAGTTTTTAAGTGTTCTGGTATCCTTTCGTTGGAAGCGGGTTTTTAAGTGCTCTGTAGTCATTTCGTTGGAAGCGGGTTTTAAGTGCTCTGGGAGTCATTTCGTTGGAAGCGGGTTTGTATGTTTTCTGGAGTCATTTCGTTGGAAGTGGGGATGTAAGTATTCTGGATTCAATTCGTTGGAAAAGATTTTTTATGTGCGCTGAGGTCATTTTTTTGGAAGCGTGTTTTTAAGTGCCCTGGAGTCATTTCGTTGGAAGTGGGTTTTTAAGTGCTCTGGAGTCATTTCCATGGAAGAAGGCTTTTAGTGCTCTGGAATCATTTCGTTGCAATCGGATTTTTAAGTGATCTGGTGTCCTTTTGTTGGCAGCGGGTTTTAGAGTGCTCTGGAGTCATTTAGTTGGAAGCGGTTTTTTAAGTGCTCTGGAGTAAATTCGTTTGAAGCAGATTTTTAAGTGCTGTGGATTCATTTCGTTGGAAGCGGTATTTTATGTGCTCTAGAGTCATTTCGTTGGAAGCGGGTTTTTACGTGCTGTGGATTCATTTCGTTGGAAGGGGGTTTTTAAGTGCTCCTGAGTAATTTTGTTTGAAGCAGGTTTTTAAATGTTCTGGTGTCCATTCGTTGGAAGCAGGGTTTAAGTGCTCTAGGGTCGTTTCGTTGGAAGAGGTTTTTAAATGCTCTCGAGTCATTTCGTTGGAAGCGGTTTTTCAAGTTCTCTTGAGTCATTTCCTTGGAAGCGGGGTTTTTGATTGCTCTGGAGTCATTTTGTTGGAAGCGGGTTTTTGAGTGCTCTGGAGTCATTTATTTGGAAGCATGTTTTTAAGTGCTCTGGGGCCATTTCGTTGGAAGCATGTTTTAGACTGTTCTTGAGTCATTTCGTTGGAAGCGGGTTTTAGAGTGCTCTGGAATCATTTCGTTGGAAGATTGTTTTAGAGTGCTCAGGAATCCTTTCGTTGGAAGCGGGTTTTTAAGTTCTCCTGACTCATTTCGTTGGAAGCGGGTTTTTAAGTGCTCCTGAGTCATTTCGTTGGAAGCGGGTTTTTAAGTGCTCCTGAGTAATTTTATTTGAAGCAGGTTTTTAAATGTTCTGGTGTCCATTCGTTGGAAGAGGGGTTGAAGTGCTCTAGGGTCGTTTCATTTGAAGCAGGTTTTTAAATGCTCTGTAGTCATTTCGTTGGAAGCGGTTTTTTATGTACTCTGAGGTCATTTCTGGTTTTTAAGTGCTCTGGGGTAAGCAGGTTTTTATGTGCTCTGAGGTCATTTGGAAGCGGGTTTTCACGTGCTCTGGAGTCGGGTTTTTATGTGCTCTTAGGTCCATTCTGAGGAAGCGGGTTTTAGAGTGCTCTGAGTCATTTTTAATTGCCCTGAGTCATTTTTTTAATTGCTCTGAGTCATTTCATTGGAAGTGGCTTTTTCAGTGCTCTGAGTCATTTCGTTAGCAAGGGTTTTTAGTGCTCTGGAGTCATTTCATTGGAAACGTGCTCTTGATTCATTTCATTTGAAGGGAGTTTTTAAGTGCTGAGGTCATTTTTTTGAGCGGTTTTTTTTATGGTATCCTTGAAACAGGCAGATTTTTAAATGTTCTGGTGTCCATTTGTTGGAAGCGGGTTGAAGAACTCTAGGGTCATTTCGTTGGAAGCGGGTTTTAG
Organism: Meriones psammophilus; assembly: GCA_036365155.1. Lineage (NCBI taxonomy): Eukaryota > Metazoa > Chordata > Mammalia > Rodentia > Muridae > Meriones > Meriones psammophilus. Next base: position 116,419 of record JAEOAE010002650.1, read on the forward strand.
AGTGCTCTGGAATCATTTCGTTTGAAGCTTGTTTTAGAGTGCTCTGAGTCATTTCATTGGAAGTGGCTTTTTCAGTGCTCTGAGGAATCCTGTGGATTCATTTCATTTGAAAGGAGTTTTTAAGTGCTCCTGAGTAATTTTTTGAAACAGGTTTTTTAATGTTCTGGAGTCATTTGTTGGAAGCGGGGTTGAAGAACTCTAGGGTCATTTCGTTGGAGCGGGTTTTAGAGTTTGGAATCATTTGTGGAAGCTTGTTTTAGAGTTCTGCGGGTTTTAGTATTTTAAGTGCTCTGGAGTCATTGGAAACGGTTTTTTGCGCTGTGGATTCATTTCGTTGGAAGCGGGTTTTAGAGTGCTCTGAGTGCGGGTCTGAGTGTCAGTCATTTCGTTGGAAGCGGGTTTTTAAGTGCTCCTGAGTAATTTTATTTGAAGCAGGTTTTAAATGCTCTGTAGTCATTTCGTTGAGGCGGTTTTTATGTACTCTGAGGTCATTTCGATTTGTCTGCTGGTTTTTAAGTGCTCTGGGGTCATTTCGTTGCAAGCGGGTTTTTATGTGCTCTGAGGTCATTTCGTTGGAAGCGGGTTTTTACGTGCTCTGGAGTCATTTAGTTGGAAGCGGTTTTTTAAGTGCTCTGGGGTCATTTCGTTGGAAGCGGGTATTTACGTGCTCTGAGGTCATTTCGTTGGAAGCGGGTTTTAGAGTGCTCTGGAGTCATTTCGTTGGAGGCGGCTTTTTAAGTGCCCTGGAGTCATTTCCTTTTAAGCAGGTTTTTAATTGCTCTTGAGTCATTTCGTTGGAAGTAGGTTTTTAAGTGCTCTGGAGTCATTTCGTTGCAAGCGGGTTTTTAGTGCTCTGGAGTCATTTCATTGGAAACAGGTTTGTAAGTGCTCTTGAGTCATTCCGTGTGAAGTGGGGATGTAAGTACTCTGGATTCATTTCGTTGGAAACGGTTTTTTATGTGCGCTGAGGTCATTTTTTTGGAAGCGGGTTTTTGAGTGCTCCGGAGTCATTTATTTGGAAGCGGGTTTTTAAGTGCTCTGGAATCATTTCGTTGGAAGCTTGTTTTAGAGTGCTCTGGAATCCTTTCGTTGGAAGCGGTATTTTAAGTGCTCTGTAGTCATTTCGTTGGAAGCGGTTTTTGCATGCTGTGGATTCATTTCGTTGGAAGGGAGTTTTTAAGTGCTCCTGAGTAATTTTATTTGAAGCAGGTTTTTAAATATTCTGGTGTCCATTCGTTGGAAGCGGGGTTGGAGTGCTCTAGGGTCGTTTCGTTGGAAGCAGGTTTTTAAATGCTCTGTAGTCATTTCGTTGGAAGCGGTTTTTTATGTGCTCTCAAGTCATTTCGTTGTAAGCGGGTTTTTAAGTGCTCTGGGGTCATTTCGTTGCAAGCGGGTTTTTATGTGCTCTTAGGCCATTTCGTTGGAAGCGGGTTTTTACGTGCTCTGTGGTCATTTAATTGTAAGCGGTTTTTTAAGTGCTCCGGAGTCATTTCATTATAAGTGGCTTTTTCAGTGCTCTGGAGTCATTTAGTTGGAAGCGGTTTTTTAACTGCTTTGGGGTCATTTCGTTGGAAGCAGGTTTTTAAGTGCTCTGGAGTCATTTCGTTGGAAGCGCGTTTTAGAGTGCTCTGGAATCATTCTGTTGGAAGCGTGTTTTTAAGTGATCTGGAGTCATTTCGTTGGAAGGGGGTTTTAGAGTGCTCTGGAATCATTTCTTTGGAAGCACGTTTTTAAGTGCTCTGGAGTCATTTCGATGGAAGCGCGTTTTTAAGTATTCTCCTGTTCTTTCGTGGGAGGCGCGTTTTTAAGTGCTCGGGTTCATTTCATTGGAAGCAGGTTTTTAAGTGCTCTGGAATCATTTCATTGGAATCGGGTTTTAGAGTGCTGTGGATTAATTTCGTTGTAAGCGGGTTTTTAAGTGCTCTGGAGTCATTTCGTTGGAAGCGGTTTTTTAAGTGCCCTGGAGTCATTTCGTTGGAAGCGATTTTTTAAGTGCTCTGGAGTCATTTCATTGGAGGCGGATTATTAAGTGTTCTAGTATCCTTTCTTTGGAAGCGGGTTTTTAAGTGCTCTGGAGTCATTTTGTAGGATGCGTGTTTTTAAGTGCTCTGGAGTCATTTCTTTGGAAGTGGGTTTTTAAGTGTTCTGGTGTCCTTTCGTTGGAAGTGCGTTTTTTAGTGCTCTGGGGTCATATTATTGGAAGTGGGTTTTTAAGTGCTCTGGAGTCATTTCCATGGAAGAAGGTTTTTAGTGCTCTGGAAACATTTCGTTGGAAGTGGATTTTTAAGTGATCTGTTGTCCTTTCGTTGGAAGCGGGTTTTTAAGCTCTCTGGAGTCATTTCTTTGGAAGCTGTTTTTTAAGAGCTCTGGAGTCATTTTGTTGGAGGTGGGTTTTAAGGGTTCTAGTATCGTTTCGCAGCGGATTTTTAAGTGCTCTGGATTCATTTCGTTGGACGCGGTAAGTTTAGTGCTCTGTTGGAATTGGGTTTTTAGGTGCTGTGGATTCATTTCGTTGGAAGGTGCTTTTTAAGTGCTCCTAAATAATTTTGTTTGAAGCAGGTTTTTAAATGTTCTGGTGTCCATTCTTTGAAGGGGGTTTAAGTGCTCTAGGGTCGTTTTGTTGGAAGCAGGTTTTTAAATGCTCTGGAGTCATTTCTTTGGAAGCAGGTTTTTATGTGCTCTGAGGTCATTTCGTTGGAAGCGGGTTTTTTAGTGCTCTGGAGTCATTTCTTTGAAAGTGGGTTTTCAGTGCTCTGGAGTCATTTCGTTGGAAGCAGTTTTTAAGTTCTCTTGAGTCATTTCGTTTAAGCGGGTTTTTGATTGCTCTGGAGTCATTTCGATTTGGAAGCAGGTTTTAAGTTCTCTTGAGTCATTTGTTGGAAGCAGGTTTTTGATTTCTCTGGATTCATTTTGTTGGAAGCGGTTTTTGAGTGCTCTGGAGTCATTTCTTTGGAAGCGGGTTTTTAAGTGCTCTGGGGCCATTTCATTGGAAGCATGTTTTAGAGTGCTCTGAGTCATTTCGTTGGAAGCAGGTTTTTGAGTGCTCTGAGTCATTTTGTTGGAAGCGGTTTTTAAGTGCTCTGGAGTCATTTCACTGGAAGTGGGTTTTTCAGTGCTCTGGAGTCATTTCACAGCGGTTTTATAAGTGCTCTGGAGTCATTTCTTTGGAAGCCGGTTTTTGAATGCTCTGGAGTCATTTTGTTGAAGCGGTTTTTGAATGCTCTGGAGCATTTCTTTGGAAGCTGGTTTTTATGTGCTCTGGGGTCATTTAGTTGGAAGCAGCGTTTTTTAAGTGCTGTGGAGTGATTTCGTTGGAAGCAGGTTTTAGAGTGCTCTGGAATCATTTAGACAGCGTGTTTTTAAGTGATCTGGAGTCATTTCATTGGAAGGTAGTTTTAGAGTGCTCTGGAATCATTTCTTTGGAAGCGCTGTTTTTAAGTGCTCTGAGTCATTTCGTTGGAGCAGCGTTTTTAAGTATTCTCCTGTCCTTTTGTTGAGGCGCTTTTTAAGTGCTCGGGTTCATTTCGTTGGAAGCAGGTTTTTAAGTGCTCTGGAATCATTTCATTGGAATCGGGTTTTAGAGTGCTGTGGAGTAATTTCGTTTTAAGCGGGTTTTTAAGTGCTCTGGAGTCATTTCGTTGGAAGCGGTTTTTTAAGTGCTCTGGAGTCATTTCGTTGGAGTCGGATTATTAAGTGTTCTATTATCCTATCGTTGGAAGCGGGTTTTTAAGCGCTTTGGAGTCATATCTTTGGAAGCAAGGTTTTTTTTTTTTTTTTTTTTTTTTTTTCCTTCATTTTATTTTTCTCATTAGTTACATTTTGTTAATTCTGTATCCCAGCTGTATCCCTCATTCCCTCCCCAATCCCACCCTCCCTCCCTCATCTCCTCCCTGTCCCTTTCCAAGTTCACTAATAGGGGAGGACCTCCTCCCCTTTCATATGACTCGCTTTTGTCAGGTATTTTCCAGACTGGCTGCAAAGTCCTCCTCTGTGGCCTAACAGTACTGCTCCTCCCTTGGGAGGTTGGGAGGTCAAAGAGCCAGTCATTGAGTTCATGTTAGAAATAGTCCTTGTTCCCCTTACTGTGGGAAACCAATTGATTACTGAGCTATCACGGGTCACATCTGAGCAGAGGTTCTAGATTTTATCCTCTCATGGACTTTGGTTGAGTGTCCATCTCAGAAAAGACCCTGTGCCCAGATACGTTTGGTCCTTGTGGAGTTCCTATCCTCTCCACATCAAACTCCCCTTCTTTCATATGATTCCCTGCACTTTGCCGAAGGTTTGGTTGTGAGTCTTAGTATCTATTTTGGAGCACTGCTAGGTAGAGTCTTTCAGATGCTTTCTGCGGTAGACTCCCGCCATATGTTCAATGCACATCCCATTTGTCTTTCTAAATGAGGATAGATCATCATACCCCATGTCTGCTTTCTTGATTTTCTTCTTTAGATTTCATTATGTTTATCCTATCTTTTAGGTCTATATAAGCGAGTATATTCCATGTTTGTCTTTCTCCTTCTGGGATACTTCACTCAGAATGATCTTTTCTAGATCCCACCATTTGCCTGCAAATTTCATGATTTCCTCCTTTTTGATTGCTGAGTAGTATTCCATTGTGTAGAAATACCACAATTTCTGTATCCATTCCTCCGTTAATGGACATCTGGGTTGTTTCCAGGTTCTGGCTATTACAAATAAAGCTGCTACAAACATGGTTGAGCAAATGTCCTTATTGTGTACTTGAGCAAACTTTGGGTATATGCCTAGCAGTGGTATAGCTGGATCTTGAGGAAGCACTATTCCTAATTGTCTGAGAAAGCGCCATATTGACTTCCAAAGTGGTTGTACCAGATTACATTCCCACCAGCAATGGAGGAGGGTTCCCCATTCTCCAAAACCTCTCCAACATGTGTTGTCATTTGTGTTTTTCATCTTGGCCATTCTGATGGGTGTAAGGTGAAATCTTAGGGTCTTTTTGATTTGCATTTCCCTAATGGCTAATGACGTTGAGCATTTCTTTAAGTGTTTCTCTGCCATTCTATATTCCTCTACAGAGAATTCTCTGTTTAGCTCCGTTCCCCATTTTTTAATTTGTTTACTTGTTTTGCTGCTTTTCAGCTTCTTTAGTTCTTTATATATACTGGATATTAGCCCTCTGTCAGATAGAGGGTTGGTGAAGATTCTTTCCCAATCTGTAGGCAGTCGTTTTGTTTTGATGACGGTGTCCTTTGCTTTACAGAAGCTTTTCAGTTTCATGAGGTACCATTTATTGATTGTTGCTCTTAAAGCCTGTGCTGTTGGAGTTCTGTTCAGGAAGTTGTCTCCTGTGCCAATGAGTTCTAGGCTGTTCCCTACTTTTTCTTCTAACAGATTTAGCATATCTGGTTTTATGTTTAGGTCTTTGATCCACTTGGACTTTAGTTTTGTGCAGGGTGATAAATGTGGATCTATTTTCATTTTTCTGCATGTAGACATCCAATTAGACCAGCACCATCTGTTGAAGATGCTATCTTTTTTCCATTGAGTGGTTTTGGCTGCTTTGTCAAAAATTGAGTATTCATAGGTTTATTTCTGGGTCTTCAATTCGGTTCCATTGATCCTCCTTTCTGTTTCGATGCCAATACCATGCAGTTTTTATTACTATTGCTCTGTAGTACAGCATGAGATCTGGAATGGAGATACCTCCAGATGATCTGTTGTTGTATAGGGTTGTTTTGGAGATTCTAGGTTTTTTGTTTCTCCATATGAAGCTGAGAATCTTTTTTTCAAGGTCTGAAAAGAATTGAGTTGGTATTTTGATGGGAATTGCATTAAATCTGTAGATTGCTTTTGGCAGGATGGCCATTTTCACAATGTTAATCCTACCAATCCATGAGCACGGGAGATCTTTCCATCTTCTGAGATCTTCTTCAATTTCTTTCTTCAGAGACTTGAAGTTTTTCTCAAACAGGTCTTTCACTTGCATGGTTAGTGTCACCCCAAGGTACTTTATGTTATTAGTGGCTATTGTGAAGGGTGTTGTTTCCCTAATTTCTTTCTCGGCCCTTTTGTCTTTGGTATACAGGAGGGCTTCTGATTTTTTTTAGTTGACTTTGTATCCAGCCACTTTGCTGAAGGTGTTTATCAGCTGAAGGAGTTCTCTGGTTGAATTTTTGGGGTCACTTATGTATACTATCATATCATCTGTGAATAGTGACACTTTGACCTCTTCCTTTCCAATTTGTATCCCCTTGATCTCCTTTAGTTGTCTTATTGCTCTGGCTAAGACTTCAAGTACTATGTTGAAGAGATATGGAGAGAGTGGGCAGCCTTGTCTTGTCCCTGATTTCAGTGGGATTGATTTAAGTTTCTCTCCATTGAGTTTGATGTTGGCTGTAGGCTTGCTGTATATTGCCTTTACTATGTTTAAGTATGTTCCTTGTATCCCTGATCTCTCCAATACTTTAAACATGAATGGGTGTTGGACTTTGTCAAATTTTTCGGCATCCAAGGAGATGATCATGTGGTTTTTCCTTCAGTTTGTTTATGTGGTGGATTACATTGATGGATTTCCGTATGTTGAACCACCCTTGCATGCCTGGGATGAAGCCTACTTGGTCATGATGGATGATATCTTTGATGTGTTCTTGGATTCGGTTTGCAAGTATTTTATTGAGTATTTTTGCATCAATATTCATAAGAGAGATAGGTCTAAAGTTCTCTTTTTTTGTTGGGTCTTTGTGTGGTTTGGGTATCAAGGTAACTGTCGCTTCATAGAATGAGTTTGGTAATGTTCCTTCTGTTTCTATTTTGTGGAATAGTTTGAGGAGAATTGGTATTAGCACTTCTTTGAAGGTCTGGTAGAATTCTGAGCTGAAACCATCTGGCCCAGGGCTTTTTTGGAGGGGAGGCTGTGAATGACTGTTTCAATTTCCTTGGGGATATAGGTCTATTCAGTCTTTCTATCTGATCTTGACTTAATGTTGGTAGATGGAATCTATCAAGAAAATTGTCCATTTCGTTTAAATTTTCAAATTTTGTGGCGTATAGGCTTTTTGTAGTATGACCTAATGATTGTTTGAATTTCTTCAGTGTCTGTAGTTATGTCCCCTTTTCATTTCTGATTTTGCTGATTTGGATAGATTCTCTCTGCTTTTAGTTAGCTTGGCTAAGGGTTTGTCTATCTTGTTGATTTTCTCAAAGAACCAGCTTTTTGTTTCATTGATTCTTTGAATAGTTTTATTTGTTTCTAATTGATTGATTTCAGCCCTGAGTTTGATTATTTCCAGCCTTCTGCTCCTCTTGGGTGTATCTGCTTCTTTTTTTTTTTCTAGGGTTTTCAGTTGGGCCATTAAGTTACTTGTATGTGATGTTATAAATTTCTTCTTGAAGGCACTTAGTGCTATAAATTTTCCTCTGAGCACCGCTTTCAATGTGTCCCATAAATTTGGGTATGTTGTGCCTTCATTTTCATTGAATTCTAAGAAGTCTTTAATTTCTTTCTTTATTTCTTCCTTAACCCAGCTGTCATTGAGTAGCAAGTTGTTCAGTTTCCATGTGCGTGTCGGCTTTTTTGTTGTTTCCATTGTTGTTGATGTCCAGCTTTAGTCCATGGTGGTCCGATAGAATACAAGGGATTATCTCAATCTTTTTATATCTGTTGAGGCTTGCTTTGTGACCAACTATATGGTCTATTTTGGAGAAGGTTCCATGAGGTGCTGAAAAGAAGGTATACTCTTTTGAGTTTGGGTGGAAAGATCTGTAGACGTCTATTAGGTCCATTTGATTTAGGGACTCTGTAAGTGCTTTTATTTCCTTATTTGGTTTCTGTCTAGTTGATCTGTCCCTTGGTGAGAGTGGGGTGTTGAAGTCACCCACTATTAGGGTATTGCCATCAATGTGTGGTTTAAGCTTTGATAATGTTTCATTTATGAATGTGGGTGCTCTTGTATTTGGGGCATAGATGTTTAGAATTGTGATGTCTTCTTGGTGAATTTTTCCTTTGATGAAAATGTAGTGCCCCTCTATGTCTTTTTTGATTAGTTTTGGTTGAAAATCTATTTTATTATATATTAGGATAGCCACTCCTGCTTGTTTTTTGGGTCCATTTGCTTGAAAAACTGTTTTCCAGCCTTTTACTCTGAGGTAATGTTTATCTTTGTTGCTTAAGTGTGTTTCTTGGATGCAGCAGAATGTTGGATCCTGTTTCCGCACCCATTCTGTTAGTCTGTGTCTTTTTATTGGAGAGTTGAGTCCATTGATGTTGATAGATATTAATGACCATTGAATGTTATTTCCTATTATTGTGTAGTTGGCGATGTTACTGTGGATCATTGCTTGTTTGCTTTTGACTTTTGTTGGAAAATATCTTTAACCTATGTTTTCTTGGGTGTATTTGTTTTTCGTTGGATTGGAATTTTCCTTCTAGTATCTTCTGTAGGGCTGGGTTGCTGTTCAAATATTGCTTAAATTTAGTTTTGTCGTGGAATATTTTATTTTCTCCATCTATGTTGATTGAAAGCTTTGCTGGGTAAAGTAGTCTAGGTTGGCACCTGTGGTCCCTTAGGGCCCGCATGATCTCTCCCCAGGCTCTTCTGGCTTTCATAGTTTCTGATGAGAAGTCCGGAGTGATTCTGATAGGTTTGCCTTTATATGTTACTTGGCCTTTTTCCCTTGCTGCTTTTAGTATCCTTTCTTTGTTCTGTAGATTAAGTGTTTTGACTATGATGTGGCGTGAGGAGTTTCTTCTCTGGTCTAGCCTATTTGGTGTTCTGTAGGCCTCTTGTATGTTTGTGGACATCTCTTTCTTTAGGTTGGGAAAATTTTCTTCTATGATTTTCTTGAAAATATTTTCTGGACCTTGTAACCTGACTCCTCTTCTTCTTCAATTCCTATTATTCTTATATTTTGACTTTTCATGGCATCCTTGATTTCTTGGATGGTTTGTGTTTGGGATTTTTCTGATTTTATTTTTGCTTTGAGGGAAGTATCAATTTCTGTGAGTGTATCTTCAGCACCTGAGATTCTCTCTTCCATCTCTTGAATTCTATTAGTGATGCTTACCTTTGAGATTCCTTCTCTTTTCTCTAAGTTCTTCAGTTCCAGGGTTTTCTCAGTTTGTGTTTTTTTTTATTGATTCTAATTCTGTTTTCATGTCTTGCAACATTTCCTTCATCTGTTTGAGTGTGGATTCCTGTGTCTCCAAGATGGACTGTATTTTTTTGTTTGTTTCCTCTCTTAGTGCCTCTGCTTCTGCCTCCAATTGTTTGGCTCTATTTGCATGTATTTCTTTAAGAGCTTCTTCGTTCACCTCGTTTGTCTTTGTTTCTATTTGGGAGGCCAAATCGTTAAGGGATTTTTTTGTATCCTCTTTAACTGTTTGAATCTCTATGACTATTTCTCTGAGAGATTTGTTTGTTTCCTCTTTATGTGCCTCAAATAACTGGATAATCATAGCTTTAAAATCATTTTCTTTTTCTGTTTCTGCTGAGTTGGAGTGTCCAATAATTTTGGAGGTTGCGGTGAAGCCATGATATCATGATTTGCGTTGGTTGTGTTCTTTTCGCGCGTCCTCTGGCCATTTGGTTATCTGTCGTGTACACTGTCTGTTCCTGGATTCTGCAGGTCAGACTGGTTTTTCTCTGGTATCTGGAGAATTTTTCAGGAAAATGAAGGTCTAGTGAGGTCTAGTGGTTTCAGTGTGTGCGTTGGTTATTCAGCTATACCTGTAGAAGGAAAGTTCGCAGGCGCAGAAGGGCAAATGTGGGGTAGCGTGTGTTTGAGCGTGTGCTTGTGGGTGTGTCCTAAGGGACAGGGTGTTGGTGAATGAAGAGGCCTTCAGTGTGTGAGAGGGGTGCTTTGCAAGCACTGACGTTGTTGCAGGCGCTAAGGGATCGCAAGCACTGTTGAAGAATGCGTGCGCGTATTGATTTTACCGGTCTGCTGGTCTTTAGTGTTTATTCAGCTGGTTTTCTGCCACTGAGGGGTTGGATGGCCCATACAGTCACCGGCTGGGCAGCCCTGTGTAGTCCGTGCTGCCACTTGCAGACTTGGGATCTGGGACGGGTTGTACTGTGGGTCTGAGTCTCTGTGGCTAGCACTGTACTGGGCGCGGCGCTCTGGCGGGGGTGGAGTTTCGGCAGTGCGTGCACTCCTGTAGATCTGGGTGGTGGTGGTAGTGGGAAGTGTGTTCCGCGGGTCAAGAGCTCAGGGAGGGGTCTCTAGGTTGGGTGTGTTCTCCTCTGAGTGGTGGCGTTCAGCAGGCCGTTACTGCTCTCCGCTGTGGCTGCGGGGTCTGGAGCCCTGCCTCCGCCCGTCTTGGGTCCCAGGCACTGAGATTTGCGGCTTTGGTATCCAGGAAGAATTGTATTGTGGATCTGAGTCTCTGTGGTTAGCGCTCAGTAGTTGGAATTCTGTGATAGGGCCTGCGCTCCTCCTGTGAGGAGGTTTCTGGGGATATTGAGCTCTGGCCGCAGGCGTGAGCTCCGCTGCACTTCCTGCTGTGGTCTAAGCCGCAGGATCAAGTCAGCGGGATGGGGGGGGACTATCCTCGGGACCGGAGGGCCCTGAGTGGGACGTGTCCCAGGAGGGGTTGGGTGTTCAACGGGTGGTTACAGCAGACCGCTGCTGTATGGGGCCCGGAGCACTGTCTCTGCTGCCTTGATCTCCTGGATGTGAGTTTTGTGCTCAGCTGCCTGGTGCTGTGTGCGGGTTTCCCCTCGAGAGGCCCGGGCAAGGGAAGCGCCCTATTTCCTTCCCAGAGAAGTCCGCGCCCGATCTAAATCTACTAGCAATCCACGCTTCTGTGGTGGCCCCTCTCATTTAGAAAGCCCAAAATTTCAAATTCTAGCTTTGATTGTCACTCCACTCACCAATTACGGAGATTAGTGTCTTCTGCCTCTCCAAAACGGTGCGCTCTGCTCGCCGCCATCTTGGAGTCCCCTGGAAGCAAGGTTTTAAGTGCTCTGGAGTCATTTAGTTGGACAAGGGTTTTTAAGTGTTCTGGTGTCCTTTCTTTGGAAGCGGTTTTTTAAGTGCTCTGGAGTCATTTCATTGGAAGCGGGTTTGTAAGTGTTCTGGTATCCTTTCGTTGGAAGTGGGTTTTTAAGTGCTCTGGAGTCATTTAGTTGTAAGCGGGTTTTCAAGTGTTCTGGTATCCTTTCGTTGGAAGTGGGTTTTTAAGTGCTCTGGAGTCATTTCATTGGAAGCGGGTTTTTAGTACTCTGGAGTCATTTCGTTGGAAGCGGGTTTTTAAGTGTTCTGGTGTCCTTTCGTTGGAAGTGGATTTTTAAGTGCTCTGGAATCATTTAGTTGTAAGCGGGTTTTTAAGTGTTCTGAGATGCTTTCGTTTTAAGCAGGTTGTTAAGTGCTCTAAAGTCATTTCGTTGGAAGCTAGTATTTATGTGTTCTGGTGTCCTTTCGTTGGAAGTGGGTTTTTAAGTGTTCTGGTATCCTTTTGTTGGAAGTGGGTTTTTAAGTGCTCTGGTATCTTTTCGTTGGAAGTGGGTTTTTAAGGGCTCTGGAGTCATTTCGTTGGAAGAGGGTTTTTAGTGCTCTGGAGTCATTTCATTGGAAGCGGGTTTGTAAGTGCTCTGGAGTCATTTCGTTGGAAGTGGGGATGTAAGTACTCTGGATTCATTTCGTTGGAAAAGGTTTTTTATGTGCACTGAAGTCATTATTTTGGAAGCGGGTTTGAAAGTGTTCTGGTATCCTTTCGTTGGAAGCGGGTTTTTAAGTGCTCGGGAGTCATTTTGTTGGAAGTGTGTTTTTAAGTGCTCTGGAGTCATTTCGTTGGAAGCAGGTTTTTAAGTGTTCTGCTGTTCTTTCGTTGGAAGTGGGTTTTTAAGTGTTCTGGTGTCCTTTCGTTGGAAGTGGGTTTTTAAGTGCTCTGGAGTCATTTCCTTGGAAGAAGGTTTTTAGTGCTCTGGAATCATTTCGTTGGAAGCGGATTTTTAAGTGATCTGGTGTCCTTTTGTTGGAAGCGGGTTTTAGAGTGCTCTGGAGTCATTTCGTTGGAAGCGATTTTTTAAGTGCTCTGCAGTCATTTCGTTGGAAGCGGGTTTTTAAGTGCTCTGGAGTAAATTCTTTGGAAGCGGGTTTTGTGTGCTCAGGAGTCAGTTCGTTGGAAGCGGGTTTTTAAGCTCTCTGGAATCATTTCGTTGGACGCTGTTTTTTAAGTGCTCTGGAGTCATTTCGTTGGAGGCGGGTTTTTAAGTGTTCTAGTATCCTTTCATTGGAAGCGGATATTTAAATGCTCTGGAGTAATTTCATTGGAAGCGCTTTGTTAAGTGCTCTAGAGTCATTTGGTTGGAAGCAGGTTTTAGAGTGCTCTGGAGTCATTTCGTTGGAAGCGGTATTTTAAGTGCTCTGGAGTCATTTTGTTGAAGCGGGTTTTTACGTGCTATGAATTCATTTCTTTGGAAGGGGGTTTTTAAGTGCTCCTGATTAATTTTTGTTTGAAGCAGGTTTTTAAATCTTCTGGTGTCCATTCGTTGGAAGAGGGGTTTAAGTGCTCTAGGGTCGTTTTGTTGGAAGCAGGTTTTTAAATGCTCTGGAGTCATTTCATTGGAAGCGGGATTTTATGTGCTCTGAGATCATTTCTTTGGAAGTGGGTTTTTAAGTGCGCTGGGGTCATTTTGTTTGAGGCGGGTTTTTATGGGCTCTGAGGTCATTTCGTTGGAAGCGTGTTCTTAAATGCTCTGTGGTCATTTCATTGGAAGCAGTTTTTTAAGTGCTCTGGAGTCATTTCGTGGGAAGTGGGTTTTTCAGTGTTCTGGAGTCATTTCATTGGAAGCGGGTTTTTAAGTGCTCTGGGGTCATTTCGTTGGAAGCGGGTTTTTAAGTGCTCTGGAGTCATTTTGTTGGAAGCGGGTTTTAGAGTGCTCTGGAATCATTTCGTTGGAAGGGTGTTTTTAAGTGCTCTGGAGTCACTTAGTTGTAAGCGGGTTTTTAAGTGTTCTGGTATCCTTTTGTTGGAAGCGGTTTTTAAGTGCTCTGGAGTCATTTCGTTGGAAGCGGGTTTTAGTGCTCTGGAGTCATTTCGTTGGAAGCGGGTTTGTATGTTCTCTGGAGTCATTTTGTTGGAAGTGGGGATGTAAGTACTCTGGATTCAGTTCATTGGAAAAGGTTTTTTTATGTGTGCTGAGTTCATTTTTTTGGAAGCGGGTTTTTAAGTGTTCTGGTATCCTTTCGTTGGAAGCGGTATTTTAAGTGCTCTGGAGTCATTTCGTTGGAAGCGGGTTTTTACGTGCTGTGGATTCATTTCTTTGGAAGGGGGTTTTTAAGAGCTCCTGAGTAATTTTGTTTGGAGCAGGTTTTTAAATGTTCTGGTGTCCATTCGTTGGAAGCGGTGTTTAAGTGCTCTAGGTTCGTTTCGTTGGAAGCAGATTTTTAAATGCTCTGGAGTCATTTCGTTGGAAGCGGGTTTTTATGTGCTCTGTGGTCATTTCATTGGAAGCGGTTTTTTAAGTGCTCTGGAGTCATTTCGTTGGAAGTGGGTTTTTCAGTTCTCTTGATTCATTTCTTTGGAAGCAAGGTTTTAAGTGCTCTGGAGTCATTTCGTTGGACGGGGGTTTGTAAGTGTTCTGGTATCCTTTCGTTGGAAGCGGGTTTTTGATTGCTCTGGAGTCATTTCTTTGGAAGCAGTTTTTTAAGTGCTCTGGGGTCATTTCGTTGGAAGCGGGTTTTAGAGTGCTCTGGAGTCATTTCGTTGGAAGCAGGTATTAGAGTGCTCTGGAGTCATTTCTTTGGAAGCGGGTTTTTAAGTGCTCTGGAGTCATTTCGTTTGAAGCGGGTTTGTAAGTGTTCTGGTATCCTTTCGTTGGAAGTGTGTTTTTAAGTGCTCTGGAGTAATTTCGTTGGAAGCTTTTTTTTTAATTGCTGTTTAGTGATTTCATTTAAAGCGGGTTTTTAAGTGCTCTGGAGTCATTTCGTTGTAAGCAGGTTTTTCAGTATTCTGGGATCCTTTCGTTGGAAGCGGGTTCTTAAGTGCTCTAACTTCATTTCTTTGGAAGCTTGTATTTATGTGTTCTGGTGTCCTTTCGTTGGAAGTGGGTTTTTAGGTGGTCTGGTATCCTTTCGTTGTAAGCGGGTTTTTAAGTGCTCTGGAGTCATTTTGTTGGAAGCATGTTTTTAAGTGCTCTGAAGTCATTTCATTGGAAGCGAGTTTTTAAGTGTTCTGGTGTCCTTTCGTTGGAAGTGGGTTTTTAAGTGCTCTGGAGTCATTTCGTTGGAAGCAGTTTTTTAAGTGCTCTGGAGTCATTTCGTTGAAAGCGGGTTTTTAAGTGCTCTGGAGTAAATTCGTTGGAAGCCGGTTTTTAAGTGCTCTGGAGTCATTTCGTTGGAAGGGGTTTTTTAAGCACTCTGGAGTCATTTCGTTGGAAGCTGTTTTTTAAGAGCTCTGGAGTCATTTCGTTGGTGGCGGGTTTTTAAGTGTTCTAGTATCCTTTCGTTGGAAGCAGATTTTTAAGTCCTCTGGAGTCATTTCTTTGCAAGCGGGTTTTTAAGTGCTCTGGAGTCATTTTCAGCGTGTTTTAGAGTGCTCTGGATTCATTTCATTGGAAGCTGTATTTTAAGTGCTCTGGAGTCATTTCGTTGGGAGCGGGATTTTACGTGCTGTGGATTCATTTCGTTGGAAGGGGGTTTTAAGTGCTCCTGAGTAATTTTGTTTGAAGCAGGTTTTTAAATATTCTGGTGTCCATTCGTTGGAAGCGGGCTTGAAGTGCTCTAGGGTCGTTTCGTTGGAAGCAGGTTTTTAAATGCTCTGGAGTCATTTTGTTGGAAGCAGGTTTTTATGTGCTCTGAGGTCATTTCGTTGGAAGCGTGTTTTTAAGTGTTCTGGGGTCATTTCGTTGGAAGTGTGTCTTTAATGCTCTGTGGTCATTTCATTGGAAACGGTTTTTAAGTGCTCTGAGTCATTTCGATTTGGAAGTGGGTTTTTCAGTGATCTGGAGTCATTTCGTTGGAAAGCGGTTTTTAAGTTCTCTGGAGTCATTTCTTTAGAAGCGGGTTTTTGATTGCTCTGGAGTCATTTCATTGGAAGCGGGTTTTAGAGTGCTCTGGAATCATTTCATTGGAATCGGGTTTTAGAGTGCCCTGTAGTCATTTCTTTGGAAGCGCGTTTTTAAGTGCTCTGGAGTGATTTCGTTTGGAAGTGCGTTTTTAAGTATTCTCCTGTCCTTTCGTTGGAAGAGGGTTTTTAAGTGCTTAGGGTTCATTTTGTTGGAATCAGGTTTTTAAGTGCTCTGCAGTCATTTCGTTGGAAGCGGTTTTTTAAGTGCTCTGGAGTCATTTCATTGGAGGCAGATTGTTAAGTGTTCTAGTATCCATTCATTGGAAGCAGGTTTTTAAGTGCTCTGGAGTCATTTCGTTTGAAGCGGGTTTGTAAGTGTTCTGGTATCCTTTTGTTGGCATTGGTTTTTAAGTGCTCTGGAGTAATTTCGTTGGAAGCGTTTTTTTTTTTTTTTAATTGCTGTGGAGTGATTTCATTTTAAGCGGTTTTTAAGTGCTCTGGAGTCATTTCGTTGTAAGCGGGTTTTTCAGTATTCTGGGATCCTTTCGTTGGAAGCAGGTTCTTAAGTGCTCTAACTTCATTTCTTTCGAAGCTAGTATTTATGTGTTCTGGTGTCCTTTCATTGGAAGTGGGTTTTTAAGTGGTCTGGTATTCTTTCGTTGGAAGCGGGTTTTTAAGTGCTCTGGAGTCATTTTGTTGGAAGCGTGTTTTTAAGTGCTCTGGAGTCATTTCGTTGGAAGCGAGTTTTTAAGGGTTGTGGTGTCCCTTCGTTGGAAATGGGCTTTAAAGTGCTCTGGGGTCATATTACTGGAATTGGTTTTTTATGTGCTCTGGAGTCATTTCGTTGGAAGCGGGTTTTTAAGTGCTCTGGAGTAAATTCATTGGAAGCGGGTTTTTAAGTGCTCTGGAGTCATTTCGTAGGAAGCGGGTTTTTAAGCTCTCTGGAGTCATTTCGTTGGAAGCTGTTTTTTAAGAGCTCTGGAGTCATTTCATTGGAGGCGGGTTTTTAAGTGTTCTAGTATCCTTCACAGCGGATTTTTAAGTGCTCTGAGTCATTTTGTTGGAAGCAGGTTTTTAAGTGCTTTGGAGTCATTTCTTTGGAAGCAAGGTTTTAAGTGCTCTGGAATCATTTTGTTGGACGCGGGTTTTTAAGTGTTCTGGTGTCCTTTCTTTGGAAGCGGGTTTTTAAGTGCTCTGGAGTCATTTCATTGGAAGCAGTTTTGTAAGTGTTCTGGTATCCTTTCGTTGGAAGTGGATTTTTAAGTGCTCTGGAGTCATTTAGTTGTAAGCGGGTATTTAAGTGTTCTGGGATGCTTTTGTTTTTTGCGGGTTGTTAAGTGCTCGAAAGTCATTTCGTTTGGAAGCTAGTATTTATGTGTTTTGGTGTCCTTTCGTTGGAAGTGGGTTTTTAAGTCTTCTGGTATCCTTTCGTTGGAAGCAGGTTTTTAAGTGCTCTGGAGTCATTTCTTTGGAAGCGGGTTTTTAGTGCTCTGGAGTCATTTCTTTGGAAGCTGGTTTGTAAGTGCTTTGGAGTCATTTCTTTGGAAGTGGGGATGTAAGTACTCTGGATTTATTTCGTTGGAAAAGGTTTTTTATGTGCACTGAGTTCATTTTTTGGAAGCGGGTTTTTAAGTGTTCTGGTATCCTTTCGTTGGAAGCGGATTTTTAAGTGCTCTGGAGTCATTTTGTAGGAAGCGTGTTTTTAAGTGCTCTGGAGTCATTTCGTTTAAGCGAGTTTTTTAAGTGTTCTGGTGTCCCTTCGTTGGAAGTGGGTTTTAAAGTGCTCTGGGGTCATATTATTGGAAGTGGGTTTTTAAGTGCTCTGGAGTCATTTCCTTGGAAGAAGGTTTTTATTGCTCTGGAATCATTTCGTTGGAAGCGGATTTTTAAGTGATCTGGTGTCCTTTTGTTGGAAGCGGGTTTTAGAGTGCTCTGAGTCATTTCGTTAAGCGGTTTTTAAGTGCTCTGGAGTCATTTCGTTGGAAGTAGGTTTTTCTTTGCTCTGGAGTCCTTTCGTTGGAAACGGTTTTTTAAGTACTTTGGAGTCATTTTTTTGGAAGCGGATTTTTGATTGCTCTGGAGTCATTTTGTTGGAAGCGGGTTTTTGAGTGCTCTGGAGTCATTTCCTTGGAAGAAGGTTTTTAGTGCTCTGGAATCATTTCGTTGGAAGCGAATTTTTAAGTATGATGATACTGGTGTATCATTTTTAAGTATGATGATATAATGATCTGGTGTCCTTTTGTTGGAAGCGGATTTTAGAGTGGTCTGGAGTCATTTCGTTGGAAAAGGTTTTTTAAGTGCTCTGGAGTCATTTCGTTGGAAGTGGGTTTTTCAGTGCTCTAGAGTCCTTTCGTTGGAAGCGGTTTTTTAAGTTCTCTGGAGTCATTTCTTTGGAAGCGGGTTTTTGATTGCTCTGGAGTCATTTTGTTGGAAGCAGGTTTTTGAGTGCTCTGGAGTCATTTCTTTGGAAGCGGGTTTTTAAGTGCTCTGGGGTCATTTCTTTGGAAGCGAGTTTTAGAGTGCTCTGGAGTCATTTTGTTGGAAGCGGGTTTTAGAGTGCTCTGGAATCATTTCGTTGTAATCGGGTTTTAGAGTGCCCTGGAGTCATTTCTTTGGAAGCGTGTTTTTAAGTGCTCTGGAGTGATTTTGTTTGGAAGTGCGTTTTTAAGTATTCTCCTGTCCTTTCGTTGGAAGCGGGTTTTTAAGTGCTTAGGGTTCATTTCGTTGGAAGCAGGTTTTTAAGTGCTCTGCAGTCATTTCGTTGGAAGCGGTTTTTTAAGTGCTCTGGAGTCATTTCATTGGAGGCAGATTGTTAAGTGTTCTAGTATCCTTTCGTTGGAAGCGGGTTTTTAAGTGCTCTGGAGTCATTTCGTTTGAAGCGGGTTTGTAAGTGTTCTGGTATCCTTTTGTTGGCAGTGGGTTTTTAAGTGCTCTGGAGTAATTTTGTTGGAAGCGTTTTTTTTTTTTTTTAATTGCTGTGGAGTGATTTCATTTTAAGCGGGTTTTTAAGTGCTCTGGAGTCATTTCGGTGTAAGTGGGTTTTTCAGTATTCTGGGATCCTTTCGTTGGAAGCGGGTTCTTAAGTGCTGTAACTTCATTTCTTTGGAAGCTAGTATTTATGTGTTCTGGTGTCCTTTCATTGGAAGTGGGTTTTTAAGTGGTCTGGTATTCTTTCGTTGGAAGCGGGTTTTTAAGTGCTCTGGAGTCATTTTGTTGGAAGCGTGTTTTTAAGTGCTCTGGAGTCATTTCGTTCAAAGCGGGTTTTTAGTGCTCTGGAATCATTACGTTTGAAGCGGATTTTTAAGTGATCTGGTGTCCTTTTGTTGGAAGGGGGTTTTAGAGTGCTTGGGAGTCATTTCGTTGGAAGCGGATTTTTAAGTGCTCTGGAGTAAATTCTTTGGATGCAGGTTTTTAAGTGCTCTGGAGTCATTTCGTTGGAAGCAGGTTTTAGAGTGCTCTGGTGTCATTTCGTTGGAAGCAGGATTTTACGTGCTGTGGATTCATTTCCTTGGAAGGGGGTTTTTAAGTGCTCCTGAGTAATTTTGTTTGAAGCAGGTTTTTAAATGTTCTGGTGTCCTTTCGTTGGAAGCGGGGCTGAAGTGCTCTACAGTCGTTTCGTTGGAAGCAGGTTTTAAAATGTTCTGGAGTCATTTCATTGGAAGCGGGTTTTTATGTGCTTTGAGGACATTTCATTGGAAGCGCGTTTTTAAGTGTTCTGGGGTCATTTCGTTGGAAGCGAGTTTTTAAGTGCTCTGTGGTCATTTCATTGGAAGCCGTTTTTTAAGTGCTCTGGAGTCATTTCGTTTGAAGCTGGTTTATAAGTGTTCTGGTATCCTTTCGTTGGAAGTGGGTTTTTAAGTGCTCTGGAGTCATTTCGTTTTAAGCGGGTTTTTCAATATTCTGGGATCCTTTCGTTGGAAGGGGCTTCTTAAGTGCTCTAACTTCATTTCGTTGGAAGCTAGTATTCATGTGTTCTGGTGTCCTTTCATTGGAAGTGGGTTTTTAGGTGGTCTGGTATCCTTTCGTTGTAAGCGGGTTTTTAAGTGCTCTGGAGTCATTTTGTTGGAAGCGTGTTTTTAAGTGCACTAAAGTCACTTCTTTGAAAGCCAGTTTAAAGTGTTCTGGTGTCCTTTCAGTGGAAGTGGGTTTTTAAGTGCTCTGGGGTCATATTATTGGAAGTGGGTTTTTAAGTGCTCTGGAGTCATTTCCTTGGAAGAAGGTTTTTAGTGCTCTGGAATCATTTCGTTGGAAGCGGATTTTTAAGTGATCTGCTGTCCTTTTTTTGGAAGCAGGTTTTAGAGTGCTCTGGAGTCATTTCGTTGGAATTGTTTTTTTAAGTGTTCTGGAGTCATTACGTTGGAAGCGGGTTTTTACGTGTTCTGGAGTAAATTCGTTGGAAGCGGATTTTTAAGTGCTCTGGAGTCATTTCGTTGGAAGCGGGTTTTTAAGCTCTCTGGAGTCATTTCGTTGGAAGCTGTTTTTTAAGAGCTCTGGAGTCATTTCGTTGGAGGCGTTGTTTTTATGTGTTCTAGTATCCTTTCGTTGGAAGCGGATTTTTAAGTGCTCTGGAGTCATTTCGTTGGAAGCTGGTTTTTAAGTGCTCAGGAGTCATTTCGTTGGAAGCGGGTTTTTAAGTGTTCTGGTGTCCTTTCGTTGGAAGTGGGTTTTTAAGTGCTCTGGGGTCATATTATTGGAAGTGGGTTTTTAAGTGCTCTGGATTCATTTCGTTGGAAGCGGGTTTTTAAGTGCTCTGGAGTCACTTCATTGGAAGCGGGTTTTTAAGTGCTCTGGAGTCATTTCGTTCAAAGCGGGTTTTTAGTGCTCTGGAATCATTACGTTGGAAGCGGATTTTTAAGTGATCTGGTGTCCTTTTGTTGGAAGCGGGTTTTAGAGTGCTCGGGATTCATTTCGTTGGAAGCGGGTTTTTAAGTGCTCTGGAGTAAATTCTTTGGATGCAGGTTTTTAAGTGCTCTGGAGTCATTTCTTTGGAAGCAGGTTTTAGAGTGCTCTGGCGTCATTTCGTTGGAAGCGGGATTTTACGTGCTGTGGATTCATTTCCTTGGAAGGGGTTTTTTAAGTGCTCCTGAGTAATTTTGTTTGAAGCAGGTTTTTAAATGTTCTGGTGTCCTTTCGTTGGAAGCGGGGCTGAAGTGCTCTAGGGTTGTTTCGTTGGAAGCAGGTTTTAAAATGTTCTGGAGTCATTTCATTGGACGCGGGTTTTTATGTGCTCTGAGGACATTTCACTGGAAGCGTGTTTTTAAGTGTTCTGGGGTCATTTCGTTGGAAGCGTGTTTTTAAGTGCTCTGTGATCATATCATTGGAAGCGGTTTTTTAAGTGCTCTGGAGTCATTTCGTTTGAAGCGGGTTTGTAAGTGTTCTGGTATGCTTTCGTTGGAAGTGGGTTTTTAAGTGCTCTGGAGTCATTTCGTTTTAAGCGGGTTTTTCAGTATTCTAGGATCCTTTCGTTGGAAGCGGGTTCTTAAGTGCTCTAACTTCATTTCGTTGGAAGCTAGTATTCATGTGTTCTGGTGTCCTTTCATTGGAAGTAGGTGTTTAGGTGGTCTGGTATCCTTTCGTTGTAAGCGGGTTTTTAAGTGCTCTGGAGTCAGTTTGTTGGAAATGTGTTTTTAAGTGCACTGAATTCATTTCTTTGAAAGCCAGTTTAAAGTGTTTTGGTGTCCTTTAGTTGGAAGTGGGTTTTTAAGTGCTCTGTGGTCATATTATTGGAAGTGGGTTTTTAAGTGCTCTGGAGTCATTTCCTTGGAAGAAGGTTTTTAGTGCTCTGGAATCATTTCGTTGGAAGCGGATTTTTAAGTGATCTGGTGTCCTTTTTTTGGAAGCGGGTTTTAGAGTGCTCTGGAGTCATTTCGTTGGAAGTGGTTTTTTAAGTGTTCTGGAGTCATTTCGTTGGAAGCGGGTTTTTAAGTGTTCTGGAGTAAATTCGTTGGAAGCGGATTTTTAAGTGCTCTGGAGTCATTTCGTTGGAAGCTGTTTTTTAAGAGCTCTGGAGTCATTTCGTTGGAGGCGGGTTTTTAAGTGTTCTAGTATCCTTTCGTTGGAAGTGGATTTTTAAGTGCTCTGGAGTCATTTCGTTGGAAGCAGGTTTTTAAGTGCTCTGGAGTTATTTCGTTGGAAGCGGGTTTTAGAGTGTCCTGGATTCATTTTGTTGGAAGCGGTATTTTAAGTGCTCTGGAGTCATTTCGTTGGAAGCAGGTTTTTAAGTGCTTTGGAGTCATTTCTTTGGAAACAAGGTTTTAAGTGCTCTGGAGTCATTTCGTTGGAAGCGTGATTTTAAGTGCTCTGGAGTCATTTCTTTGGCAGCAGGTTTTTAAGTGTTCTGGTGTCCTTTCGTTGGAAGTGGGTTTTTAAGTGCTCTGGGGTCATATTATTGGAAGTGGGTTTTTAAGTGCTCTGGAGTCTTTTCGTTGGAAGGGGGTTTTTAAGTGCTCTGGAGTCACTTCATTGGAAGCGGGTTTTTAAGTGCTCTGGAGTCATTTCATTGGAAGCGGTATTTTAAGTGCTCTGGAGTCATTTCGTTGGAGCGCGGGTTTTTAAGTGCTGTGGATTCATTTCCTTGGAAGGGATTTTTAAGTGCTCTGAGTAATTTTGTTTGAAGCAGGTTTTTAAATGTTCTGGTGTCCATTCTTTGGAAGCGGGTTTTTAAGTGCTCTGGTCATTTCGCGGGTTTTTTGGAAGCAGGTTTTTAAATATTCTGGAGTCATTTCATTGGAAGCGGGTCATTTTTTATGTGCTCTGAGGTCATTTCATTGGAAGCGGTTTTAGTTTTAAGTATTCTAGGGTCAGTTCATTTTAAGCGGGTTTTTAAGTGCTCTGTGTTCATTTCATTGAATGCGGTTTTAAGTGCTCTTCAGTCATTTAGTTGGAAGTGGGTTTTTTCAGTGCTCTGGAGTCATTTCGTTGGAAGTGGGTTTTAAGTTCTCTGGAGTCATTTCTTTGGAAGAAGGTTTTTAGTGCTCTGGAATCATTTTTTGATTTTTTGCTCTGGAGTCAGCGGGTTTTAGAGTGCTCTGGAGTCATTTTTTGGAAGTGGGTTTGTGTTCTTTTGTGTGTTCTGGAGTCATTTCTGGTATTCTTTTTGTGGGTTTTAAGCGGGTTTTTAAGTGCTCTGAGTCATTTCATCAAAGCGGATTTTTAAGTGCTCTGGAGTCAGGTTTTTCGTTGGAAAGCTTTGGGTTTTTAAGTGCTCTGAGTCATTTCTTTGAGGCGGGTTTTAAGTGTTCTTTTTAAGTATTTTTAAGTGCTCTGTCCGTTTGGAAGCAGGTTTTTTAAGTGCTCTGGAGTCATTTCTTTGGAAGCGGGTTTTAAGTGCTCTGGTTCATTTTGTTGGAAGCAGGTTTTTAAGTGCTCTGGAGTCATTTCATTGGAAGCGGTTTTTAAGTGCTCTTGAGTCATTTCTTTGGAAACAAGGTTTTAGTGCTCTGAGTTTTGTTGGGCGTGATTTTGGTGTCATTTCCATTTCAAAGCAGTATTTTAAGTGTTCTGGAGTCATTTCATTGGTTTTAAAGTGGGTTTTTAAGTGCTCTGGAGTCATTTCTTTGGAAGTGGGTTTTTAAGTGCTCTGAGTCAGTTCATTTTGTTGGTCATTTCATTGGAAGCGGGTTTTTAAGTGTTCTGAGTTTCATTGGAAGCGGTATTTTAAGTGCTCTGGAGTCTTTGGAAGCGGGTTTTTAAGTGCTCTGGAGTCATTTCATTGGAAGCGGGTTTTTAAGTATTCTGGTATTTTGTTTCAGGTTTTTTTGTCTGGAAGTGGGTTTTTTTTAAGTGCAGGTTTTTGGAGTCATTTCATTGGTTTTTATGTGCTGGTTTTTATGTGAGGTCATTTATTAGCGGGTTTTTGTTCTAGGGTCCTTTCGTTGGAGCGGTTTTTAAGTGCTCTGGAGTCATTTATTTGGCGGTTTTTAAGGTCATTTTTAGTGGGTTTTTCAGTGCTCTGGAGTCATTTCCGGGTTTTTAAGTGCTCTGGAGTCATTTTTTTGGAAGCGGGTTTTAAGTGCTCTGGAGTCATTTCATTGGAAGCAGGTTTTTAAGTGCTCTGGAGTCATTTCTTTGGAAGGGTTTTTAAGTGCTCTGGGAGTCATTTTTGTTGGACGGGTTTTTAAGTGCTCTGGAGTCATTTCTTTGGAAGCGGGTTTTTAAGTGTTCTGGTGTCCTTTCTTTGAAGCGGGTTTTTAAGTGCTCTGGAGTCATTTCATTGGAAGCGGGTTTTGTGCTCTGGAGTATTCTGGTTTTTTAATTCTTTGTTTTAGAGTGCTCTGGTGGGTTTTTAAGTGCTCTGAGTCATTTCATTGGAAGCAGGTTTTTTGAGGCAGTCATTTCTTTAGTTTTTAAGTGTTCTAGAGTCATTTTGTTGGACTCTGGTTTTTAAGTGTTCGGTCATTTCTTTGGAAGTGCGGGTTTTTAAGTGCTCTGGAGTCATTTCGTTGGAAGCGGGTTTTTAAGTATTCTGTATTCTTTTGTTGGAAGTTTTTAAGTGCTCTGGAGTCATTTTTCAGATTCAAAGTGCAGTATTTTAAGTGCTCTGGAGTCATTTTTGGAAGTTCGGGTTTTGGAGTGTTTCTGGAGTCATTTTTTAAGTGCTCTGAGTCATTTCATTCAGGTTTTTAAGTGCTTTGGAGTCATTTCTTTGGAAGCGGGTTTTTAGTGCTCTGGAATCATTTTGTTGGAAGCGGGTTTTTAAGTGTTCTGGTGTCCTTTTCTTTTGAAGCGGGTTTTAAGTGCTCTGGAGTCATTTCATTGAAGCGGGTTTTTAAGTGCTCTGGTAGTTCTTTTCTTTGGATGCAGGTTTTTAAGTGCTCTGGAGTCATTTCATTGAGGCAGATTATTAAGTGTTCTAGTATCCTTTTTTAGGCGGGTTTTTGTGCTCTGGAGTCATTTCGTTTTGGAAGCTCTGGGTTTTAAGTGCTCATTTTTGGATTCATTTAGGTTTTAGTACTAAGTGCTCTGGGGTTTCAAAAGGGGGTTTTAAGTGCTCTCTGGTAATTTTGTTTTGAAGCAGGTTTTAAATGTTCTGGTGTCCAGCGGGTTTTTTGGAAGCGGGTTTTTAAGTGCTCTAAATTCTTTGATGCAGTTTTTTTTAAGTGCTCTGGAGTCATTTCATTGGAAGCGGTATTTTAAGTGCTCTGGAGTTTTAAA
Source organism: Meriones psammophilus (assembly GCA_036365155.1). Classification (NCBI taxonomy): domain Eukaryota; kingdom Metazoa; phylum Chordata; class Mammalia; order Rodentia; family Muridae; genus Meriones; species Meriones psammophilus. The sequence goes on from JAEOAE010002650.1 coordinate 140,561, forward strand.
GAGGGTTTTTTCTGGAGTCATTTCATTGGAATGGGGTTTTAAGTGCTCTGAGTCATTTTGTTTGGTTTTTAAATGTTCTGTGTCCATTCGTTGAAGCGGGTATTTTAAGTGCTCAGTAGTCATTTCATTGGAATGGGGTTTTAAGTGCTCTGCATTTTGTTGGATGCGGTATTTTAAGAGTCATTTCTTTGGAAGCAAGTTTTTAAGTGCTCTGGAGTCATTTTGTTTTTGTGCTCTGGAGTCATTTTTTAAGTTTTCTGGTGTCCTTTCTTTGGAAGCGGGTTTTAAGTGCTCTGGAGTCATTTCATTGGAAGCGGGTTTGTAAGTATTCTGGTATTCTTTTGTTGGAAGTGGGTTTTTAAGTGCTCTGTAGTCATTTAGTTGTAAGCGGGTATTTAAGTGTTCTGGGATGCTTTCGTTTTAAGCGGGTTGTTAAGTGTTCGAAAGTCATTTCGTTGGAAGCTGGTATTTATGTGTTCTGGTGTCCTTTCCTTGGAAGTGGGTTTTTAAGTCTTCTGGTATCCTTTCGTTGGAAGCGGGTTTTAAAGTGTTCTGGTATCCTTTCATTGGAAGCAATTTTTTAAGTGCTCTGGAGTCATTTCTTTGGAAGCGGGTTTTTAGTGTTCTGGAGTCATTTCATTGGAAGTGAGGATGTAAGTCCTCTGGATTCATTTCGTTGGAAAAGGTTTTTTATGTGCACTGAGTTCATTTTTTTGGAAGCAGGTTTTTAAGTGTTCTGGTATCCTTTCGTTGGAAGCGGGTTTTTAAGTGCTCTGGAGTCATTTTGTAGGAAGCATGATTTTAAGTGCTCTGGAGTCATTTCTTTGGAAGCAGGTTTTTAAGTGTTCTGGTGTCCTTTCGTTGGAAGTGGCTTTTTATGTGCTCTGGGGTCATATTATTGGAAGTGGGCTTTTAAGTGCTCTGGAGTCATTTCGTTGGAAGCGGGTTTTTAAGTGCTCTGGAGTCACTTCTTTGGAAGCGGGTTTTTAAGTGCTCTGGAGTCATTTCGTTCAAAGCGGATTTTTAGTGCTCTGGAATCATTTTGTTGGAAGCGGATTTGTAAGTGATCTGGTGTCCTTTTGTTGGAAGCGGGTTTTAGAGTGCTCGGGAGTCATTTCGTTGGAAGCTGGTTTTTAAGTGCTCTGAAGTAAATTCTTTGGATGCAGGTTTTTAAGTGCTCTGGAGTCATTTCGTTGGAAGCGGGTTTTAGAGTGCCCTGGAGTCATTTCTTTGGAAGCGCGTTTTTAAGTGCTCTGGAGTCATTTCATTGGAGGCAGATTATTAAGTGTCCTAGTATCCTTTCGTTGTAAGCGGGTTTTTAAGTGCTTGGGTGTCATTTCGTTGGAAGCGGCTTTTTACGTGCTCTGGAGTCATTTCCTTGGAAGCAAGGTTTTAAGTGCTCTGGAATCATTTTGTTGGACGGGGGTTTTTAAGTGTTCTGATGTCCTTTCCTTGGAAGCGGGTTTTTAAGTGCTCTGGAGTCATTTCGTTTGAAGCGGGTTTGTAAGTGTTCTGGTATCCTTTCGTTGGAAGTGGGTTTTTAAGTGCTCTGGAGTAATTTAGTTGGAAGCGTTTTTTAATTGCTGTGGAGTGATTTCATTTTAAGCGAGTTTTTAAGTGGTCTGGAGTCATTTCGTTGCAAGTGGGTTTTTCAGTGCTCTGGAATCATTTTGTTGGAAGCGGTTTTTTAAGTTCTCTGGAGTCATTTCTTTGGAAGCGGGTATTTGATTGCTCTGGAGTCATTTCTTTGGAAGCGGGTTTTTAAGTGCTCTGGGGTCATTTCGTTGGAAGCGGGTTTTAGAGTGCTCTGGAGTCATTTCGATGGAAGCGGGTTTTAGAGTGCTCTGGAATCATTTCTTTGGAATCGGGTTTTAGAGTGCCCTGTAGTCATTTCTTTGGACGCACTTTTTTAAGTGCTCAGGGATCATTTCATTGGAAGCGGGTTTTTAAGTGCTTTGGAGTCATTTCTTTGTAAGCGGGTTTTTACGTGCTCTGGAGTCATTTCTTTGGAAGCAAGGTTTTAAGTGCTCTGGAGTCATTTCGTTGGACGCGGGTTTTTAAGTGTTCTGATGTCCTTTCTTTGGAAGCGGGTTTTTAAGTGCTCTGGAGTCATGTCGTTTTAAGCAGGTTTGTAAGTGTTCTGGTATCCTTTCGTTGGAAGCGGGTTTTTAAGTGCTCTGGAGTCATGTCGTTTGAAGCAGGTTTTTCAGTATTCTGGGATCCTTTCATTGGAAGCGGGTTCTTAAGTGCTCTAACTTCATTTCGTTGGAAGCTAGTATTTATGTGTTCTGGTGTCCTTTCATTGGAAGTGGGTTTTTAGTTGGTCTGGTATCCTTTCGTTGTAAGCGGGTTTTTAAGTCCTCGGAGTCATTTTGTTGGAAGCATGTTTTTTATTGCACTGAAGTCATTTCGTTGGAAGCGGATTTTTAAGTGATCTGGTGTCCTTTTGTTGGAAGTGGGTTTTAGAGTGCTCTGGAGTCATTTTGTTGGAAGCGGGTTTTAGAGTGCTCTGGAGTCATTTCGTTGGAAGAGGTTTTTTAATCTCTCGGGAGTCATATCGTTGAAAGCGGGTTTTTAGTGCTCTGGAATCATTTCGTTGGAAGCGGATTTTTAAGTTATCTGGTGTCCTTTTGTTGGAAGCGGGTTTTAGAGTGCTCGGGAGTCATTTCGTTGGAAGAGGGTTTTTAAGTGCTCTGGAGTCATTTCGTTGGAAGCGGGTTTTTAAGTGCTCTGGAGTCATTTCTTTGGAAGCGGTATTTTAAGTGCTCTGGAGTCATTTTGTTGGAAGCGGGTTTTTACGTGCTGTGGATTCATTTCGTTGGAAGGGGGTTTTGAAGTGCTCCTGAGTAATTTTGTTTGAAGCAGGTTTTTAAATGTTCTGGTGTCCATTCATTGGAAGCAGGGTTTAAGTGCTCTGGGGTCGTTTCGTTGGAAGCAGGTTTTTAAATGCTCTGGAATCATTTCGTTGGAAGCGGGTTTTTATGTGCTCTGAGGTCATTTCGTCGGAAGCGTGTTTTTAAGTACTCTGTGTTCATTTTGTTGGAAGCGGTTTTTTTAAGTGCTCTGGAATCATTTCGTTGGAAGTGGGTTTTTCAGTGCTCTGGATTCATTTCTTTGGAAGCGGTTCTTTAATTTCTCTGGAGTCATTTCTTTGGAAGCGGGTTTTTACGTGCTGTGGATTCATTTCCTTGGAAGGGGGTTTTGAAGTGCTCCTGAGTAATTTTGTTTGAAGCAGGTTTTTAAATGTTCTGGTGTCCATTCTTTGGAAGCAGGGTTTAAGTGCTCTAGGGTTGTTTCATTGGAAGCAGGTTTTTAAATGCTCTGGAATCATTTCGTTGGAAGCGGGTTTTTATGTGTTCTGAGGTCATTTCTTTGGAAGTGGGTTTTTATGTGCTCTGAGTTCATTTCGTTGGAAGCGTGTTTTTAAGTGCTCTCTGGTCATTTCGTTGGAAGCAGTTTTTTAAGTGCTCTGGATTCATTTCGTGGGAAGCAGTTTTTTAAGTTCTCTGCAGTCATTTCATTGGAAGAGGTTTTTTGATTGCTCTGGAGACATTTTGTCGGAAGCGTGTTTTTGAGTGCTCTGGAGTAATTTCTTTGGAAGCAGGTTTTTAAGTACTCTTGGGTCATTTCATTGGAAGCGGGTTTTAGAGTGCTCTGGAGTCATTTCTTTGGAAGCGGGTTTTAGAGTGCTCTGGAATCATTTCGTTGGAAGCGGGTTTTAGAGTGCTCTGGAATCCTTTCGTTGGAAGCGGTATTTTAAGTGCTCTGGAGTCATTTCGTTGGAAGCGGTTTTTGCGTACTGTGGATTCATTTCGTTGGAAGGGAGTTTTTAAGTGCTCCTGAGTAATTTTATTTGAAGCAGGTTTTTAAATGTTCTGGTGTCCATTCGTTGTAAGCGGGGTTGAAGTGCTTTAGGGTCGTTTCGTTGGAAGCAGGTTTTTAAATGCTCTGTAGTCATTTCGTTGGAAGCTGGTTTTTAAGTGTTCTGGAGACATTTTGTTTGAAGGGGGTTTTAGAGTGCTCTGGAGTCATTTCTTTGGAAGCGCGTTTTTAAGTGCTCTGGAGTCATTTCCTTGCAAGCGCGTTTTAAAGTATTCTCCTTTCCTTTCGTTGGAAGCACATTTTTAAGTGCTTGGTTCATTTCGTTTGAAGCAGGTTTTTAAGTGCTCTGGAGTCATTTTGTTGGAAGCGGTTTTTTGAGTGCTCTGGAGTCATTTTGTTGGAAGCGTGTTTTTGAGTGCTTTGGAGTCATTTTGTTGGAAGTGGGTTTTTGAGTGCTTTGGAGTCATTTCATTGGAGGCAGGTTTTTATGTGCTCGGAAACCATTTCGTTGGAAGCGGGTTTTTAAGTGCTCTGGAGTCATTTCATTGGAGGCAGGTTTTTATGTGCTCGGAAACCATTTCGTTGGAAGCGGGTTTTTAAGTGCACTGTGGTCATTTCATTGGAAGTGGTTTTTTAAGTGCTCCGGAATCATTTAGTTGGAAGCAGGTTTTTAAGTGATCTGGTGTCCTTTTGTTGGAAGCGGCTTTTAGAGTGCTCTGGAGTCATTTCTTTGGAAGCAGGTTTTTAAGTGCTCAGGAGTCATTTCCTTGGAAGCGGGTTTTAGAGTGCTCTGGAATCATTTCGGTGGAAGCGGGTTTTTAAGTGCTCTGGAGTCATTTTGTTGGAAGCGGTTTTTGAGTGCTCTGGAGTCATTTTGTTGGAAGCGTGTTTTTGAGTGCTTTGAGTCATTTTTGTTGGAAGTGGGTTTTGAGTGCTTTGGAGTCATTTCGTTCGAAGTGGTTTTTTATGTGCTCTGCGGTCATTTCGTTGGAAGCAGGTTTTTAAGTGCTCTGGAGTCATTTCCTTGGAAGCAGGTTTTTAGTGCTCTGGAATCATTTCGTTGGAAGCGGCTTTTAGAGTGCTCTGGAGTCATTTCTTTGGAAGCAGGTTTTTAAGTGCTCAGGAGTCATTTCCTTGGAAGCGGGTTTTAGAGTGTTCTGGAATCATTTTGGTGGAAGCGGGTTTTTAAGTGTTCTGGAGATATTTCGTTGGAAGGGGGTTTTAGAGTGCTCTGGAGTCATTTCTTTGGAAGCACGTTTTTAAGTGCTCTGGAGTCATTTCCTTGCAAGCGCCTTTTTAAGTATTCTCCTTTCCTTTCATTGGAAGCTCGTTTTTAAGTGCTCGGTTCATTTCGTTGGAAGCAGGTTTTTAAGTGCTATGGAGTCATTTCCTTGGAAGCGGGTTTTTAGTGCTCTGGGGTCATTTCGTTGGAAGCGGGTTTTAGAGTGCTCTGGAGTCATTTCGTTGGAAGCGGGTTTTAGAGTGCTCTGGAGTCATTTCGTTGGAAGCGGTTTTTTAAGGGCTCTGGAGTCGTTTCGTTGGAAGCAGGTTTTTACGTGCTCTGGATTCATTTCGTTGGAAGGTGGTTTTTAAGTGCTCCTGAGTAATTTTTTTCGAAGCGGGTTTTTGAATATTCTGGTGTCCATTCGTTGGAAGAAGGGTTTAAGTACTCTAGGGTCGTTTCGTTGGAAGCAGGTTTTTAAATGCTCTGTAGTCATTTAGTTGGAAGCGGGTTTTTATGTGCTCTGAGGTCATTTCGTTGGAAGCGGGTTTTTATGTACTCTGTGGTTATTTCATTGAAAGCGGTTTTTTAAGTGCTCTGGAATCATTTTGTTGGAAGTGGGTTTTTCAGGGCTCTGGAGTCTTTTCGTTGGAAGTGGTTTTTTAAGTGCTCTGGAGTCATTTAGTTGGAAGCAGGTTTTTGAGTGCTCTGGAGTCATTTCGTTGGAAGCGGGTTTCTGAGTGCTCTGGAGTCATTTCGTTGGAAGGGGGTTTTTGAGTGCTCTGTTGTCATTTCTTTGGAAGCGGGTTTTTAAGTGCTCTGGAGCCATTTCATTGGAAGCGTTTTTTTAAGTACTCTGGAGTCATTTCATTGGAAGAAGGTTTGTAAGTATTCTGGTATCCTTTCGTTGGAAGTGGGTTTTTAAGTGCTCTGGAGTAATTTCGTTGGAAGCGTTTTTTTAATTGCTGTGGAGTGATTTCGTTTCAAGCGGGTTTTTAAGTGCTCTGGAGTCATTTCGTTGTAAGCGGTTTTTTCAGTGTTCTGGGATCCTATCGTTGGAAGCAGGTTCTTAAGTGCTCTAACTTCATTTCGTTGGAAGCTAGTATTTATATGTTCTGGTATCCTTTCTTTGTAGTGGGTTTTTAAGTGTTCTGGTATCCTTTCAATGGAAGCAGGTTTTTAAGTGCTCTTGAGTCATTTCATTAGAAGCGGGTTTTTAAGTGCTCTGGAGTCACTTTGTTGGAAGTGGATTTTTATTGCTCTGGAGTCATTTCGTTGGAAGCATGTTTGTAAGTGCTCTGGAGTCATTTCGTTGGAAGTGGGGATGTAAGTATGCTGGATTCATTTCGTTGGAAACGGTTTTTTATGAGCCCTGAGGTCATTTTTTTTGGAAGCGGGTTTTTAAGTGTTCTGGTATCCTTTCGTTGTAAGCGGATTTTTAAGTGCTCTGGAGTCATTTCGTTGGAAGTGGGTTTTTAAGTGTTCTGGAGTTATTTCGTTGGAAGGGGGTTTTAGAGTGCTCTGGAATCATTTCTTCATAAGCGCGATTTTAAGTGCTCTGGAGTCATTTCGTGGAAGCGCGTTTTTAAGTATTCTCCTGTCCTTTCGTTGGAGGTGCGTTTTTAAGTGCTCTGGTTCATTTCGTTGGAAGCAGGTTTTAAGTGCTCGGAGTCATTTCTTTGGAGGCGGATTATTAAGTGTTCTAGCATCCTTTCGTTGGAAGCAGGTTTTTAAGTTTTTTGGAGTCATTTCTTTGGAAGCAAGTTTTTAAGTGCTCTGGAGTCATTTTGTTGGATGCGGGTTTTTAAGTGTTCTGGTGTCCTTTCTTTGGAAGCGGGTTTTTAAGTGCTCTGGATTCATTTCATTGGAAGCGGGTTTGTAAGTGTTCTGGTATCCTTTCGTTGGAAGTGGGTTTTTAAGTGCTCTTGAGTAATTTAGTTGTAAGCGGGTTTTTAAGTGTTCTGGGTTGCTTTCCTTTTAAGCGGGTTGTTAAGTGCTCTAAAGTCATTTCGATGGAAGCTAGTATTTATGTGTTCTGGTGTCCTTTCGTTGGAAGTGGGTTTTTAAATGTTCTGGTATCGTTTTGTTGGAAGCGGGTTTTTAAGTGCTCTGGAGTCATTTCGTTGGAAGCGGGTTTGTAAGTGCTCTGGAGTCATTTCGTTGGAAGCAGGTTTCTAAGTTTTCTGGTGTCCTTTCGTTGGAAGTGGGTTTTTAAGTCCTCTGGGGTCATATTCTTGGAAGTTTGTTTTTAAGTGCTCTGGAGTCATTTCCTTGGAAGAAGGTTTTTAAGTGCTCTGGAGTCATATCGTTGAAAGCGGGTTTTTAGTGCTCTGGAATCATTTCGTTTAGCGGATTTTTAAGTTATCTGGTGTCCTTTTGTTGGAAGCGGGTTTTAGAGTGCTCGGGAGTCATTTCGTTGGAAGAGGGTTTTTAAGTGCTCTGGAGTCGGGTTTTTAAGTGCTCTGGAGTCATTTCTTTGGAAGCGGTATTTTAAGTGCTCTGGAGTCATTTTGTTGGAAGCGGGTTTTTACGTGCTGTGGATTCATTTCGTTGGAAGGGGGTTTTGAAGTGCTCCTGAGTAATTATGTTTGAAGCAGGTTTTTAAATGTTCTGGTGTCCATTCTTTGGAAGCAGGGTTTAAGTGCTCTAGGGTCGTTTCGTTGGAAGCAGGTTTTTAAATTCTCTGAAATCATTTCTTTGGAAGGGGGTTTTTATGTGCTCTGAGGTCATTTCTTTGGAAGCGTGTTTTTAAGTGCTCAGTTTTTTAAGTTCTCTGGAGTCATTTCATTGGAAGAGGGTTTTTGATTGCTCTGGAGTCATTTTGTTGGAAGCGTGTTTTTGAGAGCTCTGGAGTCATTTCTTTGGAAGCGGGTTTTTAAGTACTCTTGGGTCATTTCATTGGAAGCGGGTTTTAGAGTGCTCCGGAGTCATTTCTTTGGAGCGGGTTTTAGAGTGCTCTGGAATCATTTCCTTGGAAGCGGGTTTTAGAGTGCTCTGGAATCCTTTCGTTGGAAGCGGTATTTTAAGTGCTCTGGTGTAATTTCGTTGGAAGCGGTTTTTTAAGTTCTCTGGAGTCATTTCGTTGGAAGCGGGTTTTTGATTGCTCTGGAGTCATTTTGTTGGAACCGTGTTTCTGAGTGCTCTGGAGTCATTTCTTTGGAAGCGGGTTTTTAAGTACTCTTGAGTCATTTCATTGGAAGCGGGTTTTAGAGTGCTCTGGAGTCATTTCGTTGGAAGCGGGTTTTAGAGTGCTCTGGAGTCATTTCGTTGGAAGAGGGTTTTTAAGAGCTCTGTAGTCATTTCGTTGGAAGCGGGTTTTAGAGTGCTCTGGATTCATTTCGTTGGAAGGGGGTTTTGAAGTGCTTCTGAGTAATTTTGTTTGAAGAAGGTTTTTAAATGTTCTGGTGTCCATTCATTGGTATCCTTTCGTTGGAAGCAGATTTTTAAGTGCTCTGGAGTCATTTTGTTGGAAGCGGGTTTTTAAGTGCTTTGAATTCATTTCGTTGGAAGCAGGTTTTTAAGTGTTCTGATGTCCTTTCATTTGAAGTGGTTTTTTAAGTGCTCTGGGGTCATATCGTTGGAAGCGGGTTTTTAAGTGATCTGTTGTCCTTTTGTTGGAAGTGGTTTTTAGAATGCTCTGGAGTCATTACTTTGGAAGCAGGTTTTTAAGTGCTCAGGAGTCATTTCCTTGGAAGCGGGTTTTAGAGTGCTCTGGAATCATTTCGTTGGAAGCGGGTTTTTAAGTGTTCTGGAGACATTTCGTTGGAAGGGGGTTTCAGAGGGCTCTGGAGTCATTTCCTTGCAAGCGCTTTTTTAAATATTCTCCTTTCCTTTCGTTGGAAGCACGTTTTTACGTGCTCGGTTCATTTCGTTGGAAGCAAGTTTTTAAGTGCTCTGGAGTCATTTCATTGGAAGCGGCTTTTTAGTGCTCTGGAATCATTTCGTTGTAAGCAGGTTTTTAAGTGATCTGGTGTCCTTTTGTTAAAAGCGGTTTTTAGAGTGCTGTGGAGTCATTTCTTTGGAAGCAAGTTTTTAAATGCTCTGTAGTCATTTAGTTGGAAGCGGGTTTTTATGTGCTCTGAGGTCATTTCGTTCAAAGCGGGTTTTTATGTCCTCTGTGGTCATTTCATTGGAAGCGGTTTTTTAAGTGCTCTGGAATCATTTTGTTGGAATTTGGTTTTTCAGGGCTCTGGAGTCTTTTCGTTGGAAGTGGTTTTTTAAGTGCTCTGGAGTCATTTCGTTGGAAGCAGGTTTTTGAGAACTCTGGAGTCATTTCGTTGTAAGCGGGTTTCTGCGTGCTCTGGAGTCATTTCGTTGGAAGGGGGTTTTTGAGTGCTCTGCTGTCATTTTGTTGGAAGCAGGTTTTTAAGTGCTCTGTAGTCATTTCATTGGAAGCGGGTTTTTAAGTGCTCTGGAGTCATTTCGTTGGAAGTGGGTTTTTAAGTACTCTGGAGTCATTTCATTGGAAGCGGGTTTTTAAGTGCTCTGGACTCATTTCATTGGAAGCAGGTTTGTACGTGTTCTGGTATCCTTTCGTTGGAAGTGGGTTTTTAAGGGCTCTGGAGTAATTTCGTTTAGGCGTTTTTTAATTGCTGTGGAGTGATTTCGTTTTAAGCGGGTTTTTAAGTGCTCTGGAGTCATTTCATTGTAAGCGGTTTTTTCAGTGTTCTGGGATCCTTTCGTTGGAAGCAGGTTCTTAAGTGCTCTAATTTCATTTCGTTGGAAGCTAGTATTTATATGTTCTGGTGTCCTTTCTTTGGAAGTGGGTTTTTAAGTGTTCTGGTATCCTTTCGTTGGAAGCGGGTATTTAAGTGCTCTTGAGTCATTTCGTTGGAAGCGAGTTTTTAAGTGCTCTGGAGTCACTTCGTTGGAAGTGGATTTTTATTGCTCTGGAGTCATTTCGTTGGAAGCATGTTTGTAAGTGCTCTGGAGTCATTTCGTTGGAAGTGGGGATGTAAGTACTCTGGATTCATTTCTTTGGAAACGGTTTTTTATGAGCGCTGAGGTCATTTTTTTGGAAGCGGGTTTTTAAGTGTTCTAGTATCCTTTCGTTGGAAGCGGATTTTTAAGTGCTATGGAGTCATTTTGTTGGAAGCGGGTTTTTAAGTGCTCTGGAGTCATTTCGTTGGAAGTGGGTTTTTAAGTGCTCTGGAGTAATTTCGATGGAAGCAGGTTTATAAGTGCTCTGGAGTCATTTCGTTGGAAGCGGGTTTTTAAGTGCTCTGGAGTCATTTCGTTGGAAGCGGGTTTTAGAGTGCTCTGGAGTCCTTTCATTGGAAGCGGTATTTTATGTGCTCTGGAGTCATTTTGTTGGAAGCGGGTTTTTTAAGTGCTCCTGAGTAATTTGGTTTGAAGCAGGTTTTTAAATGTTCTGGTGTCCATTCGTTGGAAGCAATGTTTAAGTGCTCTAGGGTCGTTTTGTTGGAAGCAGGTTTTTAAATGCTCTGTAGTCATTTCGTCGGAAGCGGGTTTCTAAGTCCTCTGGGGTCATTTCTTTGGAAGCGGGTTTTTATGTGCTCTGAGGCCATTTTGTTGGAAGCGGTTTTTAAGTGCTCTGGAGTCATTTCGTTGGAATAGGGTATTTGAGTGCTCTGGAGTCATTTTGTTGGAAGTGGTTTTTGAGTGCTCTGGAGTCATTTCATTGGAGGCAGATTATTAAGTGTTCTAGTATCCTTTCGTTGGAAGCGGGTTTTTAAGTGCTCTGGAGTCATTTCGTTGGAAGCAGGTTTATACGTGCTCTGGAGTCATTTCTTTGGAAGCAAGGTTTTAAGTGCTCTGGAGTCTTTTCGTTGGACGCGGGTTTTTAAGTGTTCTGGTATTTTTTCGTTGGAAGTGAGTTTTTAAGTGCTCTGGGGTCATATAGTTGGAAGCGGGTTTTTCAGTGCTCTGTGGTCATTTCATTGGAAGTGGTTTTTTAAGTGCTCTGGAGTCATTTCGTTGGAAGTGGCTTTTTCAGTGCTCTGGAGTCATTTCGTTGGAAGCGGTTTTTTAAGTGCTCTTCAGTCATTTTGTTGGAAGCGTGTTTTTGAGTGCTTTGGAGTCATTTTGTTGGAAGTGGGTTTTTCAGTGCTCTGGAGTCATTTCGTTCTAAGTGGTTTTTTAAGTGCTCTGGAGTCGTTTCGTTGGAAGCGGGTTTTTATGAGCTCTGAGGTCATTTTCGTTTAAGCGGGTTTTTAATTGCTCTGGGGTCATTTCTTTGGAAGCGAGTTTTTATGTGCTCTGAGGCCATTTCATTGGAAGCGGGTTTGTAAGTGATCTGGTGTCCTTTTTTTGGAAGGGGGTTTTAGAGTGCTCTGGAGTCATTTCTTTGGATGCGTTTTTTTTAAGTGCTCTAGAGTAAATTCGTTGGAAGCGGGTTTTTCATTGCTCTGGAGTCCTTTCGTTGGAAGCGGTTTTAGTGTTTTCTGGAATCATTTCGTTGGAAGCGGGTTTTTAAGTGTTCTGGAGACATTTTGTTGGAAGGGGGTTTTAGAGTGCTCTGGAGTCATTTCTTTGGAAGCGCGTTTTTAAGTGCTCTGGAGTCATTTCCTTGCAAGAGCGTTTTTAAGTATTCTCCTTTCCTTTCGTTGGAAGCACGTTTTTAAGTGCTCGGTTCATTTCGTTGGAAGCAGGTTTTTAAGTGCTCTGGAGTCATTTCATTGGAAGCGGGTTTTTAAGTGCTTTGGAGTAAATTCGTTGGAAGCGTGTTTTTAAGTGCTCTGGAGTCATTTCGTTGGAAGCTGTTTTTTAAGAGCTCTGGAGTCATTTCATTGGAAGCGGGTTTTAGATTGCTCTGGAGTCATTTCGTTGGAAGCGGTATTTTAAGGGCTCTGTAGTCGTTTCGTTGGAAGCAGGTTTTTACGTGCTCTGGATTCATTTCGTTGGAAGGTGGTTTTTAAGTGCTCCTGAGTAATTTTTTTTGAAGCGGGTTTTTAAATATTCTGGTGACCATTCTTTGGAAGAAGGGTTTAAGTACTCTAGGGTCGTTTCGTTGGAAGCAGGTTTTTAAATGCTCTGTAGTCATTTAGTTGGAAGCGGGTTTTTATGTGCTCTGAGGTCATTTCGTTGGAAGCGGGTTTTTAAGTGCTCTGGTGTCTTTTCGATGGAAGCGGGTTTTTATGTGCTCTGAGGTCATTTCGTTCAAAGCAGGTTTTTATGTCCTCTGTATTCATTTCATTGGAAGCGGTTTTTTAAGTGCTCTGGAATCATTTTTTTGGAAGTGGGTTTTTCAGGGCTCTGGAGTGGAAGTGGGTTTTTTTTCCTTTGGAAGTGGTTTTTTAAGTGCTCTGGAGTCATTTTGTTGGAAGCAGGTTTTTGAGTGCTCTGGAGTCATTTCGTTGGAAGCAGGTTTCTGAGTGCTTTGGAGTCATTTCGTTGGAAGGGGGTTTTTGAGTGCTCTGGTGTCATTTCGTTGGAAGCGGGTTTTTAAGTGCTCTGGAGTCATTTCATTGGAAGCGGGTTTTTAAGTGCTCTGGAGTCATTTAGTTGGAAGTGGGTTTTTAAGTACTCTGGAGTCATTTCATTGGAAGGCGGTTTTTAAGTGCTCAGAGTCATTTAGTTGGAAGCGGTTTTTTAAGTGCTCTGGAGTCATTTCATTGGAAGCGGTTTTTAAGTGCTCTGGAGTCATTTCATTGGAAGCAGGTTTTTAAGTGTTCTGGTATCTTTTCGTTGGATGTGGGTTTTTAAGTGCTCTGGAGTAATTTCGTTGGCGCGTTTTTAATTGCTGTGGGTGATTTCATTTAAGCAGGTTTTTAAGTGCTCTGGAGTCATTTCTTTGTAAACTTTTTTTCAGTGTTCTGGGATCATTTCGTTGGAAGCAGGTTTTTAAGTGCTCTAACTGCATTTCGTTGGAATAGGTATTTTGTTGTGTTCTGTTGTCCTTTCTTTGGAAGTGGGTTTTAAGTGTTCTGGTATCCATTTCGTTGGAAGCGGTTTTTAAGTGCTCTTGAGTCATTTCGTTGGAAGCGGGTTTTTAAGTGCTCTGGAGTCATTTTGTTGGAAGTGGATTTTTATTGCTCTGGAGTCATTTCGTTGGAAGCATGTTTGTAAATGCTCTGGAGTCATTTTTGGAAGCGGGGATATAAGTAGTCTGGATTCTTTTAGTTGGAAACGGTTTTTATGTCATTGAGGTCATTTTTTTTGAGCGGGTTTTTAAGAGCTCTGGTATCCTTTCGTTGGAAGCGGTTTTTAAATGCTATGGAGTCATTTTTGTTGGAAGCGGTTTTTAAGTGCTCTGGAGTCATTTCGTTGGAAGTGGGTTTTTAAGTGTTCTGGTGTCCTTTTCGTTGGAAGTGTTTTTTAAGTTCTGGAGTCATTTCGTTGGAAGTGGGTTTTAAGTGTTCTGGTGTCCTTTTCGTTGGAAGTGGGTTTTTAAGTGCTCTGGGTCATTTCCTTGGAAGAAGTCATTTTTTAAGTGCTCTGGAGTTATTTCTTTGGAAGCGGGTTTTTAAGTGCTCTGGGCTCATTTAGTTAGAAGCAGATTTTTAAGTGCTCTGGAGTCATTTTGTTGAGCGCGGTTTTTAAGTCCTCTGGTGTCATTTCGTTGGAAGCAGGTTTTTAAGTGCTCTGGGGTAATTTTGTTGGAAGCGGGTTTTTATGTGCTCTGAGGTCATTTCGTTGGAAGCGGGTTTTTAAGTGCTCTGGAGTCATTTTTTCGTTGAAAGTGGTTTTTTAAGTGCTCTGGAGTCATTTTCATGGAAGCGGTTTTTTTGTGCTCTGAGTCATTTCGTTGGAAGCAGGTTTTTAATTTCTCTGGAGTCATTTCTTTGGAAGGCGGTTTTTTATGTGCTCTGAGAGCCATTTCGTTGGAAGCGGGTTTTTAAGTGCTCTGAGTCATTTCGTTGGAAGCGGGTTTTTAAGTGCTCTGGAGTCATTTCGTTGGAAGCGGGTTTTTAAGTGCTCTGTTGTCATTTTGTTGGAAGTAGGTTTTAAGTGCTCTGGAGTCATTTCTTTGGAAGCGGGTTTTAAGTGCTCTGGAGTCATTTCGTTGGAAGCGGGTTTTTAAGTGCTCTGGAGTCATTTCTTTGGAGGCGGGTTTTTAAGTGTTCTGGAGTCATTTAGTTGGAAGGGGTTTTAAGTGCTCTGGAGTCATTTCATTGCAAGCGGTTTTTAAGTATTCTCCTTTCATTTCGTTGGAGCTAACGTTTTTAAGTGCTCTGGTTCATTTCGTTGGAAGCAAGTTTTTAAGTGCTCTGGAGTCATTTTCATTGGAAGCGGTTTTTAAGTGCTCTGGAGTCATTTCGTTGGAAGCAGGTTTTTAAGTGCTCTGGTGTCCTTTTGTTAAAAGCGGTTTTAAGTGCTCTGGAGTCATTTCTTTGGAAGCAAGTTTTTAAGTGCTCTGTAGTCATTTAGTTGGAAGCGGGTTTTATGTGCTCTGAGGTCATTTTCGTTGGAAGCGGGTTTTTAAGTCCCTCTGTGGTCATTTCATTGGAAGCGGTTTTTAAGTGCTCTGGAGTCATTTTGTTGGAAGTTGGTTTTAAGGGTTCTGGAGTCTTTTCTGAAGTGGTTTTTAAGTGCTCTGGAGTCATTTTGTTGGAAGTGGGTTTTTAAGTGCTCTGGAGTCATTTTCGTTGGAAGTGGGTTTTTAAGTGCTCTGGAGTCATTTCATTTGGAAGCGGGTTTTTAAGTGCTCTGCTGTCATTTTGTTGGAAGCTGGGTTTTTAAGTGCTCTGAGTCATTTTGTTAAGCGGTTTTTAAAGGGGTTTTTAAGTGCAGGTTCTGGTATTCCTTTTCATTTGGAAGCGGTTTTTAAGTGCTCTGGAGTCATTTCGTTTGGAAGCAGGTTTTTAAGTGTTCTGGTCATTTCGTTGGAAGTGGGTTTTTAAGTGCTCTGGAGTCATTTCGTTGGAAGCGTTTTTAATTGCTCTGGAGTCATTTCGTTTTAAAGCGGGTTTTTAAGTGCTCTGGAGTCATTTCATTGGAAGCGGTTTTTCAGTGTTCTGGGGTCATTTCGTTGGAAGCAGGTTTTTAAGTGCTCTAATTTCATTTCGTTGGAAGCGGGTTTTTAAGTGTTCTGGTGTCATTTTCTTTGGAAGCGGGTTTTTAAGTGTTCTGTGGTCATTTCGTTGGAAGCGGGTTTTTAAGTGCTCTTGAGTCATTTCTTTTGGAAGCGGGTTTTAAGTGCTCTGGAGTCATTTAGTTTGGAAGCGGGTTTTTAGTGCTCTGGAGTCATTTCGTTGGAAGCGGGTTTTTAAGTGCTCTGGAGTCATTTTGTTGGAAGTGGGTTTTTAAGTGCTCTGGATTCATTTCTTTGGAAAGCGGTTTTTAAGTGCTCTGAGGTCATTTTTTTTTAGGCGGGTTTTTAAGTGTTCTGGAGTCCATTTCGTTGGAAGCGGGTTTTTAAGTGCTCTGGAGTCATTTTGTTGGAAGCGGTTTTTAAGTGCTCTGGAGTCATTTCGATTTGGAAGTGGGTTTTTAAGTGCTCTGGAGTCATTTCGTTTTTGGAAGGGGTTTTTAAGTGCTCTGGAGTCATTTTCTTTGGAAGGCGGTTTTTAAGTGCTCTGAGTCATTTTGTTGGAAGCGGGTTTTTAAGTGCTCTGGAGTCATTTCGTTGGAAGCGGGTTTTTAAGTGCTCTGGAGTCATTTCGTTGGAAGCGGGTTTTTAAGTGTTCTGTCCATTTGTCATTTAGGTTTTAAAGCTGGGTCCATTTTTGGAAGCAGGTTTTAAGTGCTCTGGAGTCATTTTGTTGGAAGCGGGTTTTTAAGTGCTCTGGTAGTCATTTTTTGAAGAGCGGGTTTTAAGTGCTCTGGTCATTTTGTTGGAAGCGGGTTTTTAAGTGCTCTGGAGTCATTTGTTGGAAGCGGGTTTTTAAGTGCTCTGGAGTCATTTCATTTGGAAGTGGTTTTTAAGTGCTCTGGAGTCATTTTTGTTGGAGGCAGGTTTTTAAGTGTTCTGGGGTCATTTCGTTGGAAGCGGGTTTTTAAGTGCTCTGGAGTCATTTCGTTGGAAGCAGGTTTTAAGTGCTCTGGAGTCATTTCTTTGGAAGCGGGTTTTAAGTGCTCTGGAGTCATTTTTGTTGGATCGGGCGGGTTTTTAAGTGCTCTGGAGTCATTTCGTTGGAAGCGGGTTTTTAAGTGCTCTGTGGTCATTTTGTTGGAAGTGGTTTTTAAGTGCTCTGTGTCATTTTAAGTGTTCTAAGTGCTCTGAGTCATTTCATTGGAAGTGGTTTTTAAGTGCTCTGGAGTCATTTTGTTGGAAGTGGGTTTTTAAGTGCTCTGGAGTCATTTCGTTTTTTAAGCTGGGTTTTTAGGTTTTCTTCAGTCATTTCGTTGGAAGCGGGTTTTTAAGTGCTCTGGAGTCATTTTGTTGGAAGCGGGTTTTTAAGTGCTCTGGAGTCATTTCGTTTGAAGTGGTTTTTAAGTGCTCTGGAGTCATTTCTTTGGAAGCGGGTTTTTAAGTGCTCTGGAGTCATTTTCGTTGGAAGCGGTTTTTAAGTGCTCTGGGTCATTTTAAGTGTTCAAAGGCGAAGTTTTTAAGTGCTCTGGAGTCATTTCTTTGGAAGCGGGTTTTTAAGTGCTCTGGTGTCATTTCTTTTTGGAAGCGGGTTTTAAGTGCTCTGGAGTCATTTCTTTGGAAGCGGGTTTTTAAGTGCTCTAGAGTCATTTCGTTGGAAGCGGGTTTTTAAGTGCTCTGGAGTCATTTCTTTGGAAGCGGGTTTTTAAGTGCTCTGGAGTCATTTCGTTGGAAGCGGTTTTTAAGTGCTCTGGAGTCATTTTGTTGGTTTTAAGCTCGGTTTTTTAAGTGGTTTTTGTGCTCTGGAGTCATTTCGTTGGAAGCGGGTTTTTAAGTGCTCTGGAGTCAGCAGGTTTTTTGTTGGAAGTGGTTTTAAGTGCTCTGAGTCATTTTCTTTGGGCGGGGTTTTTAAGTGCTCTGGAGTCATTTTGAAGCAGGTTTTTAAGCTCTGGAGTCATTTTAAGTGCAGGTTTTAAGATTTCATTCATTTGGAAGCGGGTTTTTAAGTGCTCTGTGGTCATTTCGTTGGAAGCGGGTTTTTAAGTGCTCTGGGCTCATTTCGTTGGAAGCGGGTTTTTAAGTGCTCTGTTGTCATTTTGTTGGGCGGGTTTTAAGTGCTCTGGAACCAGTTTACGTTTGGATTCATTTGTTGGAAGCGGGTTTTTAAGTGCTCTGAGTCATTTAGTTGGAAGCGGGTTTTAAGTGCTCTGGAGTCATTTTTGGAAGTTGGTTTTAAGCTCCAGGGTTTTTAAGTGTTCTGGTATCATTTCGTTGGAAGCGGGTTTTTAAGTGCTCTGGAGTCATTTCGGGTTTTTGGAAGCGGTTTTTTAAGTGTTCTGGAGTCATTTTGTTGGAAGTGGGTTTTTAAGTGCTCTGGAGTCATTTCGTTGGAAGCAGTTTTTAAGTGCTCTGGAGTCATTTCGGGTTTTTAAGCGGGTTTTTAAGTGCTCTGGAGTCATTTCGTTGGAAGTGGGTTTTTAAGTGTTCTGGGTCATTTTGTTGGAAGCAGTTTTTAAGTGCTCTGGAGTCATTTCTTTTGGGTTTTTAAGTGCTCAAGTCATTTTTTAAATGCTCCTTGTCATTTCGTTGGAAGCGGGTTTTTAAGTGCTCTGGGAGTCATTTCGTTGGAAGCGGGTTTTAAGTGCTCTGAGTCATTTAGTTGGAAGCAGGTTTTTAAGTGCTCTGGAGTCATTTTGTTGGAAGCGGGTTTTTAAGTGCTCTGGAGTCATTTTCGTTTTTGCTCTGATTTCGGCGTTTTTAAGTGCTCTGGAGTCATTTCGTTGGAAGCAGTTATTTTAGGTTTTTAAGTGCTCTGGAGTCATTTTTGTTGGAAGCGGGTTTTTAAGTGCTCTGGAGTCATTTTTTTGGAAGCGGGGTTTTAAGTGCTCTCTAGGGGTCATTTTGTTGGAAAGCATTCTTTTTTAAGTGCTCTTGTCATTTTGTTGGAAGCGGGTTTTTAAGTGCTCTGGAGTCATTTCGTTGGAAGCGGGTTTTTAAGTGCTCTGGAGTCATTTCGTTGGAAGCAGGTTTTAAGTGCTCTGGAGTCATTTTTTTCGGTTTTTAAGTGCTCTGGAGTCATTTTTAAGTGTTCTGTGCTCTGGAGTCATTTCGTTGGAAGTGGGTTTTTAAGTGCTCTGAGTCATTTCGTTGGAAGTGGGTTTTAAGTGCTCTGGAGTCATTTTCGGTTTTGGAAGCGGGTTTTTAAGTGCTCTGGAGTCATTTCTTTGGAAGCGGGTTTTTAAGTGCTCTGGAGTCATTTAGTTGGAAGCGGGTTTTTAAGTGCTCTGGAGTCATTTCGTTGGAGTCAGCAAGCGGGTTTTAAGTGTTCTGTGTCATTTTGTTGGAAGCGGGTTTTTAAGTGCTCTGGAGTCATTTTGTTGGAGCGGGTTTTAAGTGCTCTGGGTCATTTCGTTGGAAGCGGGTTTTTAAGTGCTCTGGAGTCATTTTGTTGAAGCGGGTTTTTAAGTGCTCTGAGTCATTTCGTTGGAAGCGGGTTTTAAGTGCTCTGGAGTCATTTCGTTGGAGCAGGGTTTTTAAGTGCTCTGAGTCATTTTTTCAGGTTTTCTTTGGAAGCGGGTTTTTAAGAAGGTCCTTTCTGGTAGTCATTTCGTTGGAAGCGGGTTTTTAAGTGCTCTGGAGTCATTTTGTTGGAGGCGGGTTTTTAAGTGCTCTGGAGTCATTTTGTTGGAAGCGGGTTTTTAAGTGCTCTGGAGTCATTGGAAGCATGTTTTAAATGGAAGCGGGTTTTTAAGTGCTCTGAGTCATTTTTTTCGGGTTGGAAAGTGCGGGTTTTTAAGTGCTCTGGAGTCATTTCGTTGGAAGCGGGTTTTTAAGTGTTCTGGAGTCATTTCGTTGGAAGTGGGTTTTTAAGTGCTCTGGAGTCATTTCGTTGGAAGTGGGTTTTTAAGTGCTCTGGAGTCATTTCCTTGGAAGAAAGGTTTTAATTGCTGTGAGTCATTTCTTTGTCAGGTTTTTCTCTTGGAAGCGCAGTTTTTTAAGTGCTCTGGGGTCATTTTGTTGGAAGCAGGTTTTTAAGTGCTCTGGAGTCATTTCGTTGGAAGCGGGTTTTTAAGTGCTCTGGGTCATTTTGTTGGAAGCGGGTTTTTAAGTGCTCTGGAGTCATTTTGTTGGAAGCGGTTTTTAAGTGCTCTGGAGTCATTTTGTTGGAAAGCGGGTTTTTGAGTGCTCTGGAGTCATTTTGTTGGAAGTGGTTTTTAAGTGCTCTGGAGTCATTTCGTTGGAAGTGGTTTTTAAGTGCTCTAGTGGTCATTTTTAGTTGGAAGCGGGTTTTTAAGTGTCCATTTCGTTGGCGGGTTTTTCATTTCTGTGGTTGGAAGTGGGTTTTTAAGTGCTCTGGTGTCATTTCATTTTTGGAAGGGGTTTTTAAGTGCTCTGGAGTCATTTTTTTGAAGCGGGTTTTTAAGTGCTCTGGAGTCATTTCGTTGAAGGGTTTTTAAGTGTTCTGGGTCATTTTTCGTTGGAAGTGGTTTTTAAGTGCTCTGGGTCATTTAGTTGGAAGCAGGTTTTTAAGTGCTCTGTGGTCATTTCATTGGAAGCAGGTTTTTAAGTGCTCTGGAGTCATTTTTTGGAAGTGGTTTTTAAGTGCTCTGGAGTCATTTTGTTGGAAGCGGGTTTTTAAGTGCTCTTGAAGCGGTTTTTAAGTGCTCTTCAGTCATTTTGTTGGAAGGCGTGTTTTTGAGTGCTTTGGAGTCATTTTGTTGGAAGTGGGTTTTTTCAGTGCTCTGGAGTCATTTCAGTTCTAAGTGGTTTTTAAGTGCTCTGGAGTCGTTTAGTTGGAAGCGGGTTTTATGAGCTCTGAGGTCATTTCGTTGGAAGCGGGTTTTTAATTGCTCTGGGGTCATTTCTTTGGAAGCGAGTTTTTATGTGCTCTGAGGCCATTTCATTGGAAGCGGGTTTGTAAGTGATCTGGTGTCCTTTTTTTGGAAGGGGGTTTTAGAGTGCTCTGGAGTCATTTCTTTGGATGCGGTTTTTTAAGTGCTCTAGAGTAAATTCGTTGGAAGCGGGTTTTTCATTGCTCTGGAGTCCTTTCGTTGGAAGCGGTTTTAGTGTTTTCTGGAATCATTTCGTTGGAAGCGGGTTTTTAAGTGTTCTGGAGACATTTTGTTGGAAGGGGGTTTTAGAGTGCTCTGGAGTCATTTCTTTGGAAGCACGTTTTAAGTGCTCTGGAGTCATTTCCTTGCAAGCGCGTTTTTAAGTATTCTCCTTTCCTTTCGTTGGAAGCACGTTTAAGTGCTCTGGAGTAAATTCGTTGAAAGCGTGTTTTTAAGTGCTCTGGAGTCATTTCGTTGGAAGCTGTTTTTTAAGAGCTCTGGAGTCATTTCTTTGGAGGCAGGTTTTTAAGTGTTCAAGTATCCTTTCGTTGGAAACGGATTTTTAAGTGCTTTGGAGTCATTTCGTTGGAAGCGGGTTTTTAAGTGCTCTGGAGTCATTTCGTTGGAAGCGGGTTTTAGAGTGCTCTGGAGACATTTCGTTGGAAGCGGTATTTTTAAGGGCTCTGGAGTCGTTTCGTTGGAACCAGGTTTTTACGTGCTCTGGATTCATTTCGTTGGAAGGTGGTTTTTAAGTGCTCCTGAGTAATTTTTTTTGAAGCGGATTTTTAAATATTCTGGTGTCCATTCTTTGGAAGAAGGGTTTAAGTACTCTAGGGTCGTTTTCTTGGAAGCAGGTTTTTAAATGCCCTGTAGTCATTTAGTTGGAAGCGGGTTTTTATGTGCTCTGAGGCGGTTTTTAAGTGCTTGGAATCATTTTGTTGGCGGTTTTTAAATGCTCTGGAATCATTTTGTTGGAAGTGGGTTTTTCAGGGCTCTGGAGTCTTTTCGTTGGAATTGGTTTTTTAAGTGCTCTGGAGTCATTTCGTTGGAAGCGGGTTTCTGAGTGCTTTGGAGTCATTTCTTTGGAAGCGGGTTTTTATGTGCTCTGAGGTCATTTCGTTGGAAGCGGGTTTTATGTGCTCCAGAGTCATTTCGTTGGAAGTGGGTTTTTAAGTGCTCTGGAGTCATTTCATTGGAAGCAGGTTTTTAATTGCTCTGGGGTCATTTCTTTGGAAGCGGGTTTTTATGTGCTCTGAGGTCATTTCGTTGGAAGCGGGTTTTTAAGTGATCTGGTGTCCTTTTGTTGGAAGCGGGTTTTAGAGTGCTCTGGAGTCATTTCTTTGGAAGCGTGTTTTTAAGTGCTCTGGAGTAAATTCGTTGGAAGCGGGTTTTTAAGTGCTCTGGAGTTCTTTCGTTGGAAGCGGTTTTAGAGTTTTCTGGAATCATTTCATTGGAAGTGGGTTTTTAAGTGTTCTGGAGATATTTTGTTGGAAGGGGGTTTTAGAGTGCTCTGGAGTCATTTCTTTGGAAGCGCGTTTTTAAGTGCTCTGGAGTCATTTCCTTGCAAGCGCGTTTTTAAGTATTCTCCTTTCCTTTCGTTGGAAGCACGTTTTTAAGTGCTCGGTTCATTTCGTTGGAAGCAGGTTTTTAAGTGCTCTGGAGTCATTTCATTGGAAGCGGGTTTTTAAGTGCTTTGGAGTAAAGTGCTCTGGAGTCATTTCTTTTGAAGCGTGTTTTTAAGTGCTCTGGAGTCATTTCGTTGGAAGCTGTTTTTAAGTGCTCTGGAGTCATTTCATTGGAAGCGGGTTTTAGAGTGCTCTGGAGTCATTTCTTTGGAAGCGGTATTTTTAAGTGCTCTGTAGTCGTTTTTTTTGGAAGCAGGTTTTTACGTGCTCTGGATTCATTTCGTTGGAAGGTGGTTTTTAAGTGCTCTGAGTAATTTTTTTTTGAAGCGGGTTTTTAAATATTCTGGTGACCATTCTTTGGAAGAAGGTTTTTAAGTGCTCTATAGGTCGTTTCGTCGTTGGAAGCAGGTTTTTAAATGCTCTGTAGTCATTTAGTTGGAAGCGGGTTTTTATGTGCTCTGAGGTCATTTCGTTAAGCGGGTTTTTAAGTGCTCTGGTGTCTTTTTCGTTGGAAGCGGGTTTTTTTATGTGCTCTGAGGTCATTTCGTTTCAAGCAGGTTTTTATGTCCTCTGTATTCATTTCATTGGAAGCGGTTTTTAAGTGCTCTGGAATCATTTTTTTGGAAGTGGGTTTTTCAGGGCTCTGGAGTCTTTTTCCTTGGAAGTGGTTTTTTAAGTGCTCTGGAGTCATTTTGTTGGAAGCAGGTTTTTGAGTGCTCTGGAGTCATTTCGTTGGAAGCAGGTTTCTGAGTGCTTTGGAGTCATTTCGTTGGAAGGGGTTTTTGAGTGCTCTGGTGTCATTTAGTTGGAAGCGGTTTTTAAGTGCTCTGGAGTCATTTCATTTGAGGCGGGTTTTTAAGTGCTCTGGAGTCATTTAGTTGGAAGTGGGTTTTTAAGTACTCTGGAGTCATTTCATTTGAAGCGGTTTTTAAGTGCTCCAGAGTCATTTCGGGTTTTAAGTGCGGTCATTTTTTAAGTGCTCTGGAGTCATTTCATTTTTGGAGCGCGGTTTTTAAGTGCTCTGGAGTCATTTCATTGGAAGCAGGTTTGTAAGTGTTCTGGTATCCTTTCGTTGGAAGTGGGTTTTTAAGTGCTCTGGAGTAATTTCGTTTGGAGCGTTTTTTAATTGCTGTGGAGTGATTTCGTTTTAAGCGGGTTTTTAAGTGCTCTGGAGTCATTTCGTTGTAAATTTTTTTTCAGTGTTCTGGGATCCTTTCGTTGGAAGCAGGTTCTTAAGTGCTCTAACTGCATTTCGTTGGAAGCTAGTATTTATATGTTCTGTTGTCCTTTCTTTGGAAGTGGGTTTTTAAGTGTTCTGGTATCCTTTCGTTGGAAGCGGGTTTTTAAGTGCTCTTGAGTCATTTCGTTGTAAGCGGGTTTTTAAGTGCTCTGGAGTCACTTTGTTGGAAGTGGATTTTTATTGCTCTGGAGTCATTTCGTTGGAAGCATGTTTGTAAATGCTCTGGAGTCATTTCGTTGGAAGTGGGGATATAAGTACTCTGGATTCTTTTCGTTGGAAACGGTTTTTTATGTGCGCTGAGGTCATTTTTTTGGAAGCGGGTTTTTAAGTGCTCTGGTATCCTTTCGTTGGAAGCGGATTTTTAAATGCTATGGAGTCATTTTGTTGGAAGCGGGTTTTTAGTGTGCTCATGGAGTGGAAGTGGGTTTTTAAGTGTTTGGTGTCCTGGAAGTTGGAAGTGGTTTTTAAGTGTTCTGGTGTCATTTCGTTGGAGTGGGTTTTTAAGTGTTCTGGGTCCTTTTTTTTTAGTGGGTTTTTAAGTGCTCTGGGGTCATATCGTTGGAAGTGTGTTTTTAAGTGCTCTGGAGTCATTTCCTTGGAAGAAGGTTTTTAAGTGCTCTGGAGTCATTTCTTTGGAAGCGGGTTTTTAAGTGCTCTGGGCTCATTTAGTTAGAAGCAGATTTTTAAGTGCTCTGGAGTCATTTTGTTGGAAGCGGGTTTTGAAGTCCTCTGGTGTCATTTCGTTGGAAGCAGGTTTTTAAGTGCTCTGGGGTAATTTTGTTGGAAGAGGGTTTTTATGTGCTCTGAGGCCATTTCGTTGGAAGCGGGTTTTTGAGTGCTTTGGAGTCATTTTGTTGAAAGTGGGTTTTTGAGTGCTCTGGAGTCATTTCATTCGAAGTGGTTTTTTATGTGCTCTGAGGTCATTTCGTTGGAAGCAGGTTTTTAATTTCTCTGGAGTCATTTCGTTGGAAGCGGGTTTTTATGTGCTCTGAGGCCATTTCGTTGGAAGCGGGTTTTTAAGTGCTCTGTGGTCATTTCATTGGAAGTGGTTTTTTAAGTGCTCTGGAATCATTTTGTTGGAAGCGGGTTTTTAAGTGTTCTGGAGACATTTTGTTAGAAGGGGGTTTTAGAGTGCTCTGGAGTCATTTCTTTAGGCGGGTTTTTAAGTGCTCTGGATTCATTTCGTTTGAAGCGGTTTTAGAGTGCTCTGGAGTCATTTCGTTGGGCGGGTTTTTAAGTGTTCTGGAGACATTTCGTTAGAAAGGGGGTTTTAGAGTGCTCTGGAGTCATTTTTAACGTTTTCTCTCTTTCCTTGCAAGTGGCGTTTTTAAGTATTCTCCTTTGAAGCCTTTTTAAGTGCTTGGTTCATTTCATTGGAAGCAGGTTTTTAAGTGCTCTGGAGTCATTTCATTGGAATCGGGTTTTTAGTGCTCTGGAATCATTTCGTTGGAAGCGGGTTTTTAAGTGATCTGGTGTCCTTTTGTTGGAAGCGGGTTTTAGAGTGCTCTGGAGTCATTTCTATGGAAGCGGGTTTTTAAGTGCTCTGGAGTCATTTCGTTGGAAATGGGTTTTTAAGTGTTCTGGTATCCTTTCGTTGGAAGTGTGTTTTTAAGTGCTCTGGAGTCATTTCATTGGAAGTGGGTTTTTAAGTGTTCTGGTGTCCTTTTGTTGGAAGTGGGTTTTTAAGTACTCTGGGGTCATATCGTTGGAAGTGTGTTTTTAAGTGCTCTGGAGTCATTTCCTTGGAAGAAGGTTTTTAAGTGCTCTGGAGTCATTTCTTTGGAAGCGGTATTTTAAGTGCTCTGGAGTCATTTCGTTGGAAGCAGATTTTTACATGCTGTGGATTCATTTCGTTGGAAGGCAGTTTTTAAGTACTCCTGAGTAATTTTGTTTGAAGCAGTTTTTTAAATGTTCGGGTGTCCATTCGTTGGAAGCAAGGTTTATGTGCTCTAGGGTCGTTTCGTTGGAAGCAGGTTTTTAAATGCTCTGGAGTCATTTCGTTGGAAGCGGGTTTTTAAGTGCTCTGGATTCATTTCGTTGGAAGCGGGTTTTTAAGTGCTCTGTGGTCATTTCATTGGAAGCGGTTTTTAAGTGCTCTGGAGTCATTTTGTTGGAAGTTTCTTTTTCAGTGCTCTGGATTCATTTCGTTGGAAGCGGTTTTTTAAGTGCTCTGGAGTCATTTCATTGGAAGTGGGTTTTTGAGTGCTCTGGGGTCATTTCGTTGGAAGCGGGTTTTAGAGTTCTCTGGAATCATTTCGTTGGAAGCGGGTTTTTAAGTGATCTGGAGTCATTTCGTTGGAAGGGGGTTTTAGAGTGCTCTGGAGTCCTTTCTTTGGAAGCCCGTTTTTAAGTGCTCTGGAGTCATTTCGTTGGAAGCGGTAATTTAAGGGCTCTGCAGTCATTTCATTGGAAGCAGGTTTGTACGTGCTCTGGATTCATTTCGTTGGAAGGTGGTTTTTAAGCGCTCCTGAGTAATTTTTTTTGAAGCGGGTTTTTAAATATTCTGGTGTCCATTCTTTGGAAGAGGGTTTTAAGTACTCTAGAGTCGTTTCATTGGAAGCAGGTTTTTAAATGCTCTGTAGTCATTTCATTTGAAGCGGGTTTTTACGTGTGCTGGAGTAAATTCGTTGGAAGCGGGTTTTTAAGTGCTCTTGAGTCATTTCGTTGGAAGCGGCTTTTTAAGCTCTCTGGAGTCATTTCTTTGGAAGCTGTTTTTTAAGAGCTCTGGAGTCATGTTGTTGGAGGCGGGTTTTTAAGTGTTCTAGTATCCTTTCGTTGGAAGCAGATTTTTAAGTGCTCTGGAGTCATGTCGTTGGAAGCGGGTTTTTAAGTGCTCTGGAGTCATTTCGTTGGAATCGGTATTTTAAGTGCTCTGGAGTCATTTCGTTGGAAAAGGTTTTTTATGTGTGCTGAGGTCATTTTTTTGGAAGCGGTTTTTTAAGTGTTCTGGTATCCTTTCTTTGGAAGCGGGTTTTTAAGTGCTCTGGAGTCATTTTGTTGGAAGCATGTTTTTAAGTGTTCTGGTGTCCTTTCGTTGGAAGTGGGTTTTTAAGTGCTCTGGGGTCATATTATTGGAAGTGGGTTTTTAAGTGCTCTGGAGTCATTTCCTTGGAAGAAGGTTTTTAAGTGCTCTGGAGTCATTTCGTTGGAAGAGGGTTTTTAAGTGCGCTGGAGTCACTTCATTCGAAACGGGTTTTTAAGTGCTCTGGAGTCATTTCGTTGAAAGCGGGTTTTTAGTGCTCTGGAATCATTTCGTTGGAAAGCGGATTTTTAAGTTATCTCGTGTCCTTTTGTTGGAAGCGGGTTTTAGAGTGCTCAGGAGTCATTTCGTTGGAAGCGGGTTTTTATGTGCTCTGGAGTAAATTCTTTGGATGGGGGTTTTAAGTGCTCAGGAGTCATTTCGTTGGAAACGGGTTTTTAAGCTCTTTGGAGTCATTTCGTTGGAAGCTGTTTTTTAAGAGCTCTGGAGTCATTTCATTGGAAGTGGCTTTTTCAGTGCTCTGGAGTCATTTCGTTGGAAGCGGTTTTTTGAGTGCTCTGGAGTCATTTTGTTGGAAGTGGGTTTTTGAGTGCTCTGGAGTCATTACGTTGGAAGCGGGTTTTTAAGTGCTCTGGGGTCATTTTGTTGGAAGCGGGTTTTTAAGTGCTCTGCAGTCATTTCGTTGGAAGCGGGTTTTAGAGTGCTCTGGATTCATTTCCTTGCATGCTCGTTTTTAAGTATTCTCCTGTCCTTTCTTTGGAAGCTCGTTTTTAAGTGCTCGTATCATTTGATTGGAAGCAGGTTATTAAGTGCTCTGGAGTCATTTCATTGGAAGCTTGTTTTTAGTGCTCTGGAATCAATTCGTTGGAAGCGGGTTTTTAAGTGATCTGGTGTCCTTTTGTTGGAAGCGGGTTTTAGAGTGCTCTGGAGTCATTTCTTTGGAAGCGGGTTTTTAAGTGCTCTGGAGTAAATTCGTTGGAAGCGGGTTTTTACGTGCTCTGGAGTTATTTTGTTTGAAGGTGGTGTTTAAGTGCTCCTGAGTAATTTTTTTTTTGAAGCGGGTTTTTAAATATTCTGGTGTCCATTCCTTGGAAGAGGGGTTTATGTACTCTAGGGTCGTTTCGTTGGAAGTAGGTTTTTAAATGCTCTGTAGTTATGTAGTTGGAAGCGGGTTTTTATGTGCTCTGAGGTCATTTCGTTGTAAGCGGGTTTTTAAGTGCTCTGGGGTTATTTCGATGGAAGCGGATCTTCATGTGCTCTGTGGTCATTTCATTGGAAGCGGTTTTTAAGTGCTCCAGAGTCATTTCGTTGGAAGCGGGTTTTTAAGCGCCCTGGAGTCATTTCATTGGAAGCGGTTTTTTAAGTGCTCTGGAGTCATTTCATTGGAAGCAGGTTTGTCAGTGTTCTGGTATCCTTTCGTTGGAAGTGGGTTTTTAAGTGCTCTGGAGTAATTTCGTTGGAAGCGTTTTTTTAATTGCTGTGGAGTGATTTCGTTTTAAGCGGGTTTTTAAGTGCTCTGGAGTCATTTTGTTTTAAGTGGCTTTTTCAGTGTTCTGGGATCCTTTTGTTGGAAGCAGGTTCTTAAGTGCTCTAACTTCATTTCTTTGGAAGCTAGTATTTTTGTGTTCTGGTGTCCTTTCTTTGGAAGTGGGTTTTTAAGTCCTCTGGAGTCACTACGTTGGAAGTGGATTTTTATTACTCTGTAGTCATTTCGTTGGAAGCATGTTTGTAAGTGCTCTGGAGTCATTTCATTGGAAGTGGGGATGTAAGTACTCTGGATTCATTTCGTTTGGAAACGGTTTTTTATGTGCACTGAGGTCATTTCTTTGGAAGTGGGTTTTTAAGTGTTCTGGTGTCCTTTCGTTGGAAGTGGGTTTTTAAGTGCTCTGGAATCATTTCCTTGGAAGAACATTTTTAAGTTCTCTGGAGGCATTTCGTTTGAAGCATGTTTGTAAGTGCTCTGGAGTCATTTCGTTGGAAGTGGGGATGTAAGTACTCTGGATTCATTTCGTTGGAAGCGGGTTTTTAAGTACTCTGGAGTCATTTTTTTGGAAGCGGGTTTTAGATTCCTCTGGAGTCCTTTCATTTAAGTGCTCTGGAGTCATTTATTTAAGCTGGGTTTGCTCTGTGGAGTCATTTCATTGGAAGCGGGTTTTAGAGTGCTCCTGAGTAATTTTGTTTGAAGCAGGTTTTTAAATGTTCTGGTGTCCATTTGTTGGAAGCATTGTTTAAGTGCTCTAGGGTCGTTCCGTTGGAAGCAGGTTTTTAAATGCTCTGTAGTCATTTCTTTGGAAGCGGGTATTAGAGTGCTCTGGAGTCATTTCTTTGGAAGCAGGTTTTTAAGTGCTCTGGAGTCATTTCGTTGGAAGCGTGTTTTTAAGTGCTCGGGTTCATTTCTTTGGAAGTGGTTTTTTAAGTGCTCTGGAGTCATTTCATTCGAAGCGGGTTTTAGAGTGCTCTGGATTCATTTCGTTGGAAGTGGTATTTTAAGGGCTCTGGAGTCATTTCTTTGGATGAAGGTTTTTACGTGCTCTGGATTCATTTCGTTGGAAGGTGATTTTTAAGTGCTCCTGAGTAATTTTTTTTGAAGCGGGTTTTTAAATATTCTGGTGTACATTCTTTAGAAGAGGGGTTTAAGTACTCTAGGGTCGTTTCGTTGGAAGTAGGTTTTATAATGCTCTGTAGTCATTTAGTTGGAAGCAGGTTTTTATGTGCTCTGAGGTCATTTCGTTGGAAGCTGTTTTTTAAGTGCTCTGTGGTCATTTCATTGGAAGCGTTTTTTTAAGTGCTCTGGAGTCATTTCGTTGGAAGTGGCTTTTTCAGTGCTCTGGATTCATTTCGTTGGAAGCAGTTTCTTAAGTGCTCTGGAGTCATTTCGTTTGAACCGTGTTTTTGAGTGCTTTGGAATCATTTTGTTGGAAGTGCGTTTTTGAGTGCTCTGGAGTCATTTCGTTCGAAGTGGTTTTTTAAGTGCTCTGGAGTCATTTCGTTGGAAGCGGGTTCTTATGTGTTCTGAGGTCATTTCTTTGGAAGCGGGTTTTTAAGTGCTCTGGGGTCATTTCGTTGGAAGCGGGTTTTTAAGTGCTCTGGAGTCACTTCGTTGGAAGTGGATTTTTATTGCTCTGGAGTCATTTTGTTGGAAGCTTGTTTGTAAGTGCTTTGGAGTCATTTCTTTGGAAGTGGGGATGTAAGTACTCTGGATTCATTTCGTTGGAAACGGTTTTTTATGTTCGCTGAAGTCATTTTTTTTTTAATGCGGGTTTTTAAGTCTTCTGGTATCCTTTCGTTGGAAGCAGATTTTTAAGTGCTATGGAGTCATTTTGTTGGAAGCGGGTTTTTAAGTGCTCTGGAGTCATTTCGTTGGAAGTTGGTTTTTAAGTGTTCTGGTGTCCTTTCGTTGGAAGTGGGTTTTTAAGTGCTCTGGGGTCATATCGTTGGAATTGGGTTTTTAAGTGCTCTGGAGTCATTTCCTTGGAAGAAGGTTTTTAAGTGCTCTGGAGTCATTTCTTTGGAAGCAGGTTTTTAAGTGCTCTGGAGTCATTTCGTTGGAAGTGGGGATGTAAGTACTCTGGATTCATTTCGTTGGAAACGGTTTTTTATGTTCGCTGAGGTCATTTTTTTGGAAGCGGGTTTTTAAGTACTATGGAGTCATTCTGGTATCCTTTCGTTGGAAGCGGATTTTTAAGTACTATGGAGTCATTTTGTTGGAAGCTGGTTTTTAAGTACTCTGGAGTCATTTCGTTGGAAGTGGGTTTTTAAGTGTTCTGGTGTCCTTTCGTTGGAAGTGTGTTTTTAAGTGCTCTGGGGTCATATCGTTGGAATTGGATTTTTAAGTGCTCTGGAGTCATTTCCTTGGAAGAAGGTTTTTAAGTGCTCTGGAGTCATTTCTTTGGAAGCAGGTTTTTAAGTGCTCTGGAGTCATTTCGATGGAAGCGGGTTTTTAAGTGCTCTGGAGTCATTTCGTTGGAAGGGGGTTTTAGAGTGCTCTGGAGTCCTTTCATTGGAAGCAGGTTTTTACGTGCTGTGGATTCATTTCGTTGGAAGGGGGTTTTTAAATGCTCCTGAGTAATTTTGTTTGAAGCAGGTTTTTAAATGTTCTGGTGTCCATTCGTTGGAAGCATTGTTTAAGTGCTCTAGGGTCGTTTCGTTGGAAGCAGGTTTTTAAATGCTCTGTAGTCATTTCGTTGGAAGCTGGTTTTTAAGTCTTCTGGTATCCTTTCGTTGAAAGCGGATTTTTAAGTGCTATGGAGTCATTTTGTTGGAAGCGGTTTTTTAAGTGCTCTGGAGTCATTTCGATGGAAGCGGGTTTTTAAGTGTTCTGGAGTCATTTCGTTGGAAGGGTGTATTAGAGAGCTCTGGAGTCATTTCGGTGGAAGCGCGTTTTTAAGTTCTCGGGTTCATTTTTTTGGAAGTTGTTTTTTAAGTGCTCTGGAGACATTTCATTGGAAGCGGCTTTTAGAGTGCTCTGGAGTCATTTCATTGGAAGCGATATTTTAAGGCGTCTGGAGTCATTTCATTGGATGCAGGTTTTTATGTGCTCTGGATTCATTTCGTTGGAAGGTGGTTTTTAAGTGCTCCTGAGTAATTTTTTTTGAAGCGGGTTTTTAAATATTCTGGTGTCCATTCTTTGGAAGAGGGGTTTAAGTACTCTAGGGTCGTTTCGTTGGAAGCAGGTTTTTTAATGCTCTGTAGTCATTTAG